>JAQIXW010005252.1:0-10623 GCA_034700685.1 Willowsia buskii | reverse complement strand
TGAATACATGCATATTAAGACTTTCGGGGAGTGATGAACGCGAGCGCGAGATTTGATACCAGTAGTATATATGTGATTATCCTGGATGCATAAAACCCCTACAACATTAATGGTTCGGAAACAAACATAACGGTTCAATTGTATCACATTTGTTCATTCGCAACTGGTATAGGTATGGTACATATATGTTGCAGTTGCATATTGCATAAATATGATAAAATCTTTAGCTCGTCTTGACATTTCACAAGGATATTAACATCATTTGGCACTTTGACATAATAATAAAAATAATTTTCTGAGAATTCTCCAAATCCAAATAAATATCGTAATAAAAGCAGTAAAAACATGACATGAAACCAAATTATGAAACCATAATGTAGTTTGAACTTTACACAATAAGCCGAACATTAAAACTGATTTCAATCTTTTGTAGATAAAATAAAATAACTATATATGAAAAGTACCCATAATATTTACTGCATACCTGAATAATCGCTTTCGGTGTCTTCATGAGGATACTCCATGTAATCGTAAACAACCAAGCGGAATGTAATACTGAGGACGCATATTACCTGAAGACAATCAGAAAAAACACAATGCATCAATAAAGAAATCCATCAATGTGGTGTGCACGAGACAACCACGTTTTTACAAGGAAGCAAATTACTTTTTTAATTCTGTAATTTGGGGGATGTAAAATTACATGAATTGCAAATTATACCATGCAAAACAAATTGTATGCTAGCTTATTATATAATACACAATATGCACAATACTGAGTATTTTCTAACAGCTCTCTTGTGGTTCATCAAAAAAAAGCTATGCATAAATAACATCCCAACGATACGATACTCCAAATTAATGTAAGTCATGCACTATCTTTTCATAAAGAAAAAAAAACGAATCATGCCAAAAATTTCTTATAGTTTTTATTACATCAAAAGTTAATTATGACGTCAGTCTACTAGAGATTATGTAGGTTTTTCGTATCTGTTTGCAAAATGTGCCTGCCTGCCTACCACATGATACAATAATGACTCATGCTGAAATTTTTCATGTCACATTTTCATTGGCGAAACTGCGCTATCTATTTTAATACTTTTACATCCAATTACAGAAGTGACAACTCAATTCTTTTATTCCTGGCTCACTGGCTGCACCTGGTGTGTTGGCCCGAGCCGATTGCCAAAAGTACTCTCGTATGCTGACGCTGCATGGTATATTAACTTTTATATGCAACATTGCAATTCATGTTGGTGGAAAGGAAGGGGAAGCATAATATTTGCATATTATGAGGAACAGGAAGGCCAAATCAATGACAAAAATCTTAACTTTATTCTTCGGTAGCAGTTCTTGACTATGCCAAATAAAGTCAGACTAGGCTAAGTATCATAATAAAAGTCATATTTACCAAGTCGGCAATCGCGATAACCCTTGCCCCCTTCTGCAACGAGTAGCCACACAACGGATGAAACATTTTTCAATCCTTGATGAAAACAAACCTTCACTTCAAGAAAATGTCACACTCCCACTTGATTTAAACCTTTCGCAACAAGAAAAAATTTAGAACAAACTCCACATAAAACCAGCCTCCTCTGCTTTTTTCTGCAATGAATTCTGACTTTTTGACACTTCCCTCGGCTTCTTTTTTATTGTTTACACTTTTTTCAAAAGTTTTTTACACTGAGATCTTGATCAGCTCTTCTCCTTGTCCCACACTCGACGAAACAACCGTTGTTTTGCTATCAATGACTCAACTAAATCTTTTCTTGTCACCTGCCACTTGACTCTACCCAATAAAGATTTTACCCAAAAATAGTCCAAAAAATGGTGTGTTTATAGTTATTTACAACTTTGCACTAAACTAGTAACACAAATCTGTGTCGTGTCACTTCACTTCACAAAAACAACCGTGTTTTCAGTTACACAAGAGTTTACTTCGCTCTAGCATGAGTTGACTTTTTAGTCTGAAGAGAACTAGCGTTTCTATACAAAAACAGAGATTATCATTGATGGTGACGTTTATAAGTGGCGATGATACACTATTTGTACCTCACCTTCTTAATCCTCTCTGAAGAAGTTTCTTTCAGAACTTTTTAGCAGCTCATACATCAATGCAACTCGACCCAACTAGCTTTACCTTCACAAATTCAGCACTGTCACTATGAAAAAGCATGCCTTATCTTTCTTTAAAAAGAGATGAATATTTACTTAAAAAATTAAGCTGTTCACTGCTAACTAGCTTCAGCCGAATGACTCACTCCATATATTATATCATTCACATTTATTATTTTTATCTGCTAAAGAAATCAGATCAAATGCTCGTATATCTGAACATTAACAATACGAATAATGACGATAATGAGATTACTTCAAAGCAGTTGTAGACTAAAAAAACTTTTTTAAAAACATTCTCAAGATTTGTCTTATAACAACAGCAGAGAAGAATCAAAATTGCGCTAGTGCACAACTTAATGTGTTTTAGCCACGAATGAGTGCACCACGCTAAACTAAACTATTATCATGAAATATATATCTGCTTTTGAAGGTAATATGCTTCTTTACAAGAAAAAAGTACCAAAAAAATATTTAACGCACTGTTGTTGAGTACTCCGCCACCAGCACCAACAAAACGCCAAGAATGACTGCCACTTTAACAACCAGTACAGAAGTACTTCCTACGAGGACGACGACAACGTGAAGAATGCCGAATGCTGCTTCATAAAAATTGTTGTTGGATTTCGTGCTCTGATGCTGCAGCAGTTTTGGAGCTTACCAAACAACTACGCCAGCGCAGCGCTATTTTATAGCTTATTCTACTATAAAGATATTATAACACTCCATAGCTCAAGCTCTCACAACAACAAAGTAATTTTTTACACGAATCAGCAACAGCAGAACCTTATTTTTGTGTGCAAACCTTATACCTATCAACCTATCCATGTTTGATAGGTGCTTCTGTACATGCTACCAATTTTTTTAGAGTATAAGTAAGTACATATGTACGTATATATGTATGTAAAAATAGCTCAATATAATTTTGTTTTTGCCTTTTTTCGCCTACTTCTTCTTCCTATTCTCTTTCAATTTCACTTACATTTTCTTTAAATGGCTCTTTCAAATTATGAATATATGAAGGCGCACTCGTATAACTCAATAATTGAATTGACAGTTTGGCATCAGGAGAGATGTCTACATATAGCTGATAGAGAGGTGATGATGTGATGAAGTCAAAATTGACAACCAACGCAATCAAAGAAATGACACCAGTTTCAGGACATCGACATCCTTCCATCCTTATTGGCAAAAGAAGCGAAAATGTACTGAACAGCATCACTAAGAAATGAAGCCAAAGTAATCAGTGAATCATAAAAGCAAACAAAAATAACTTCATGACAATTTTGCTTGTTTTGTCTTTTATTTCATAACATTGCATTAGTTATACTCTGTTGACTGTTGCGTCGATTTTATTGTCCACCCTCGCACTACAATAATGCACGAGGCAATTCGTCAACAACTTCCAATTGAGGATAATAACGTAATTATCAAAGAAAAGAAACTGCAAAACGAACTCTGTTTATATAACTTCTTTTCTCCTCTGGGTGATGATAGAGAACGAAATGATGTGTCGACACAAAAGTGTGTGTATATTCTGTGCATTGATGGCTTTAATGATGCGAGGATTTGCTGTGCGACTTATCAGCCCCAAGACGAGGAAACCTGCATAATAATAGTTAGCATAAAAACACCCCTTTAAAAATAACCTCTCTGACTTTTTCCCCAGTTATAGCAATAGTAATGATTTGAATCATCTGCACACGTCATAGGGAGGAAGACTTGCAAAAAGGAACAAAGAAGATTTAAGTGAAGATTAAAAAGAAGATAATCTTAAAAGTTTTTTGTCTTTTGTCTTTACTTTCGTGTGTCTTGTTTATTGACTCTCATCATGATCTTGTTGCCTTTGTAGCTGTAAATCAGCATAAGAAAACGGGAACGACTTGTGCAACTCTTGTTTAGGATGGGCCTGAGATGCAATATTTTTGTTAGAGTTGAAGGAGTCAAAGTCAAGAGACGATGATGACTTGAAGAGAAAATGAAAACTCGGTTTAGGGTTGTGCGGGCTTGCAAGATTCGAACAAACAAAGACGAAAGGTTTTTGTAAAAACAAGAAAGGAAGGGAGTGACAAAAGTTCATCTCGGGAGTGCATGATTCACGAAAATATGGTACGGTACAGACATGATGAGAAATACGCCACATGCGTTCATATACCTACTCATAAATAAAGATGAAGTAAAAAACACATTAAAATTTTTAATAGTTTGTGCAAAAAATAAAAAGAGAAAGGAACAGACAAGCACGTTTAAACTGCAAACACTCTAGGACGGATTGTGTGGCTACATGAGGAAGGATTCGAAGCATGTCTCATATACGTCATAATTATCTTGTGGCAAAGGATCATCATAGTTATGTTATAACCAAAAGTGCCGCAATGTCCTCTTTCAGCTATCCAAGAAGACATGAAGAAGATTAGATTTAAGATTTGTTCTGTCTAAAAATTCAGTCATCAGTGAAATAAATTTTCAGTTAAATTGCTACTGTGATAACTAATAAAAACATTATGTTATGCTCTTTTCAAGACATTTTGCTCGTTTAGGGTTTAGTTTTAGTCAAGTCTTAAAACCATGAACATTACCACAACACAACTCATGGTAATTTCTTATCATGAAAGATAAAGAGTATATTTATGTACGTTCATGCGTAAACATATTGTTAGACAACAATGAGAAGAATCGTCATTATACGTTATCCATACTCAATAACTCAATGCACGGATATTGAATGTGTTGTTGTTTCGCTTTCATTTTGGTTATATTCATATTTGAGGGCTTTTAGATTTTACTCCGTATATAAGAACGTTGTTGTGTGCAATGCAATGTGCATCAACTTTTTGTCTGAATGAATAGTATTGATTTTCATAAGTTTGGGTTCTTATAGTCTTTGACTGTTAATGAACTGAAGGTCTTTTCTCCTTCTGGTTTCATGATCACTGCTGGTACTGCTCAAGGAGTTTCATTGTGATCCTTCACTCCCCATAATACTGCCTGTTAGCACAATCAATCTTTTTTATGAATCCTGGTTGATGAAGTGGAATGCGATAAAATTCATACCTGCTATTGCTAGCACAGATGCTAGATGAGTATTGCGGGATAAGATGAATATTTATTGGATGCACCAAACTACGTAAAGTGATGTTGCTGTGAATGGTTTGAATAATTTTTCATATTTGAGATTTGAGAACATGAGTTAAAAATTATGATAGTTGTAAGTAAAGGAAGATTGTGTAATAAGAAACACGGACACCCGGAGGGACCTGATACACAAGTAAAGTATTGCTGCAATTGCAATATCCTGCAAGGGAACAATGCTGTTGGCCCAGCATCAGCAGCAACAAATCAACTTGATCTCCTTCCTCCCCCACTTGAGCATTTACCTTAAGCAAAATAGTAACTCTGGGATGTTCTTAGTCTGGTGTCTAGGTTAGGTACGTTGTGAAGTTGTTAATGGTCGAATCTATTATGCCATACGCAGTGTCATATTATTTTCGGATTATAAGCTACAGTACAGTAACAGTTCATTTATGCTTTTACTTTTGATTTAAAATTGTTATTGTCTTTCCCGTCTTAAATTCGAATAAGCTCCATCCTCCTTCACATACAGGGAAAAAATGCGTGTTGATTAACTTACTTATAGCTGAGACTTATATCATAAAGGTTTGACATTCCTCTCCAGTATCTAGCTTCGCTGACGTCATCAGTTCAAGAAGACAGTATTTTTCGATGATTCATGAATTAAAATATGAACCAAAGCTACGGATTTATATTATCAATATATAGTTATATTAACTTGCAATCCATCAAAATGCCATTAGATGTTTTTAGCTTCAACGTATCTTGCGCGTGAAATAACGCAATAAACTTGCATAGTTTTTACAACTAACATATTCTGGTTGGCCCTTCTCAATAAAGGATATCTAGTATAAATTAGAGCAAATTGAATCGAGTAATGTAGTTAATAATTCTACACGTATCTTCGCAAAACATGCAAGTACATTGATAATCCTCTTACACAAGTGTTTTGTTGAGTTCGTTCGAAAACGAATGTATTTTATTAAGGTGAATTCTTTCCCATAGATATGAATAGTTTCATTATATTTCCCATTTCCCTATTCAATTTTTCCAGACATATGTATGTATTATCACCTTCTTCACACAGACCAAAATGTAAACACAACCTCCTTGTGCCTGTTTTGTGCCTTCTTCATAAGTATTTTCTGCAATGCCTATACACAATATATGAGTTTTTGAAGCAATGTTGTGTCTGAAAAAAATTTAATGTAGCCACATTCAGCCTTATTTTTACAGCAAGAAGTACGAATTTGATTAGAATGTAATACAATTCAGTGAAACGCAAATATTGCAGTAATACATGATTCACACAATACGTCATGTACAGACACAGACACATTCATATAGAAAAAACACGTTGAGAAAAATAGTTGTGTTCCTTATTTTTTGCAAGTTCGCAATACAAGAAAACAGGCAGATATATACCAAAGCTAAACAAGAACATTTCTCTCTTTATAATAATCTTTTCGTTTTCAACTTGGCGTTAAATGGCTTATATGACAAGAGATTGTGGTTATGAATACAAAAACATTCAACATTACATGCCACAAGAAATAGAACATGATAAATAATACCTATGTAGTTCCATGCTTCATTTTCCGTTTAGGAAAACAAAAGCCAAAAGGTGAGCAGTGAGCATGCTGCTGTAGGTCAAAATGTGGAAGCCTCTAAACTTGTGGATTTATGAATAAAGTAATAATTTAAAATTGCAAACACGTAGTGGAAACATTAGCATGGCATAATTTGTATGGATGAAACACAAATCAAACAATAACAATAATATGTAATAGTGCTAATGGATATGCTGAAAGATACAGGAAAATATTTAGGATGTTGACGTTATATATTGTATCTTCCTCCTCATCTCATGTGCTCATCTCTGTCACATTGAAACAAATGCAGGTTGTTTGCATGGGTTTGCTTTGGCCGTTCGTAATATTCATAAATCACCGTGTTTAATGAATATTTAATATAGTACACATCCCAAAACCATAATGCAAAAATATTTTGAGAGCAGTAATTTCAAAGTTTCATTTGCCATGTTCTTTTTACTTTTTTTATTCCAAAGGTTTTCCTACTATATTATTAAATTGAACACAGATGCTGTATAGGCACATAGTCATTCATGCATAAACTTTTTGTGAGCTCAAACAATGCAATGCAACAATTGTGATTTTTGTGGATAAACATAATGCTAAAACCGCATGAAACGATAATGATAATATAATATGAGAACGATTAATGATATGTTAGTGTTTTGCCGGGTCAGAGTGCACTATGCCATACAATCATAATAGCGTTATAATCGTGATAATAATGGTGGCGAATGATGACATTTGCTGTTCTGCATTGATGGGAAGCTTACCCCTAAAATATTTTTTATGAATTTTAGTAAAACTACTTGATTATATGAAAGCTCAGCTGAAGCTTTCAACAGTTATGAATATTTTCAGGTTGGTACTGGTAATGTAGATAATATTTATGTTTAAGGGTTAAGGGTTTAAAATTGGTTTGTCGGTAAATGGGAAAACTAAACCTAACAAATGTCAACCCAACAAACCGTTGGCCGTAGACCAAAAACAATGTGTGACATATTATCGTAATCCACAATTCACAGTATATAATCGTATAAGCTTATATCGTATAATCGTATGCACGGTGGTAAGAAAAAAGGAGCGAAACGTTTATGTATTTTGAAAGTCCATTATTGCAGAATTGACTGTTATCTCTATAAATATTACCCTTACTTAATCATATATTTCAATTGGCCAAAGTTAGATAAGTCATATTCATGTTTTCAAATCAGTTTTATGTATACCAAACCAAGAAGAATTTTAAAATTTCATCTAAAAAACATTTAGAGAATTCATTCCAATGAATTGCTCATGAAATAATAGCCAATGGATAATCAGGTATTCTTTGTGTCTCTTTCCTCAGAAGGATACATAATATATTTCATAGAGAATCTGATTAGTTGATTTGTAGAATTCTAAAAATACATTTTGTCTCATTGAAAACTAAAAGTGCACTTGTAATTTATGAAGTATACATTTCGTTCACCTTGATCATGCCATGCCAAGTACATCTTCCTTCTCTCACTTCCCACTTCACTTCTTCCTTCCCTTTTTCTCAAGAACATCTTCCAAATATGGACTTAAAAACACATGCCGTTCTTTGTTATATTGCTTCTTCAATTTTGACTCCATACGGTACGGTTAGTTGTGTGATACTTTTAAAAATTTTCTTTGCATGCAGTAATATGCATAAACCCTGTTTTTTCAGATACTAAATACTAAATGTAGCTTAAGATTAAATGAAAAATAAACTGATTATAAACTGTTAGAGCATGCTTAAACAATATATGGTTTGAAATTGAATCAACAGTATTAACATGTTACTAAATAACGTTTTTGTGAATGTTTAAAATTTTCTGATAGATACACGTTGTTTATGTTGGTTATTGTTCCAAGTTCATGATGACAAATCAATGAGAGTTTCAATGAATCCTGACCATCAAAGCATTGATGCAATTATAATATTTTTCAACAATTTTGTTTTGTAATGTAGGATACCTACATGTATAGAGTTTTATGCAGTTACAGCTATTAAATGAAAATAATCCTAGTGGCATGTATCAGGAAAATTAAATTCGCAGAATTTTCTTGTCATCAATTTATCCAGTACGTCAACAATCAACAGTTGTGTTCATATTTCTGAAACTCGTATGAAACATCTATAGTTGTAATCATTTATCTATGTTTTCTGCTAGGTACAAGGTACAATTACAATTAGTTCTACCTTCAGCTTTTTCTCCACTGCTGTAGTAGTTGGAAAGATTATAATGAAATTTAATCACTCATTCGTTTCACAACAGTTTACGCGAATGGCAAACCTAAGCGTCTTTTTGCCAACAAGTTCAACTGGTATTTTTCGTATTGCAGGTAGAACGTGGAAATGCCTACCTAGGAATTAATGAAAATTCCATGATGTCTGTTATGCTTTTGATAAATACAGTAATGTATCAGATAATCACTGAAACAAAAAATGTTGCTTCAGTCAGAGAGCGTCATTCTAGTATGTATGTATAGTACAGACAAATAGGTATGCATAATCGCATAATATGTATGTATGCGAAGAAAAGAGATTGGAAGGTCAAGCCCAATGTCAGGAAAATACAAGAAAAATCTAAAAGTCACTATCATCCCAAACTTTTTTAAAGCATTATTATGTTATTCGGCAGGTTTTTCACATGATCATACCATTTTACAACAGTCAACCAAGCAAACATTTTACGAAGCCTTCGAAAGCGCTTGGCTTCTTTTATAATGGACGTCTGACAGTATAGAATGCGTAGTAGAATTAGTATGTAATATAATTATAAATTACACTATACATTGGGCACTTGGATATATTTTGCACTTCAGGGAACGTGCGGTAGTAATTAAGCACAGTGCGACTATTTATGACTTGTGGTGTAAAGAAAATTGGTGATCCGTTACACCTTGCTACATGACATAACTAATTATAAGTCATATTTCACTTGTTCGCAACTAGAATTTCTTATGGACCAGCTCAAAACGTAATAGAATCATGTTTTATGATATTATAAAAATTACATCTATGAAGTCCAAAAATCCAGTTTTTTCACGGTCGATGTAACTTGCAACATAATTATTTACCTGTACACAAAAACCATGCTGATTGCTGGAGCTCCATTATTACCACTTTAATCGTGGTTAGGTCTGAATGTATGGTTGCAGTGCAGATTTGGTTCATAGTAAAATAGCAATGATTCGGACCATTCAAATGTCATGTTTTGTCAGCCTCAGTATAATCCATAAGCAAATTCCCCATTCACAAACTCCAATATCTGTCATGTCTGAACGTTTTGCTAGATGTATGCTGATTTGCATGAGCGGTGTGGTTTTGCTAATTGAACTGCTAATAAGCAGCTTGACAGATTGAAAGGTTGTGTTGTAATAATACCTAATAGTTACACTAATTACTTCTAAACTGTGGGGTAAGATAAGATGAAATGAGCAAAAAGGTTTCTCCACAGTTTCAACCAAGTTACTAATACTTTTATTTACATTAAGTCAATCACGTATCAGATATATGTAATTCACTTTTACTTTCATTTAAGCCATTCAATTAAAGAGTCCTCTTTTCAACTAATTACATATAGTGAAAGGCAAAACTCCAAAAAAATACTTAATTTACTTTCCAATTTTCCATACGTAATCCCACCAGTTCATCAAGAGAGAAAGTCTCCTCTCCTATTGCAGTTGTACTACAATCGTTTTAAGCATGATTGTTAGCATACAAATTATATTATTTCATCTAACTGATCTAACGTATTGTGATTTATAATAACCACTTTATTTCCGTATATTCTCATACTACTTCTTTAAGCATTGCCATTGCCCAAAGGTATAC
>JAQIXW010005251.1:0-10625 GCA_034700685.1 Willowsia buskii | reverse complement strand
CACACGCGGAGGTGGATTGTGGGCGGAAGTAAAGGATACAAATTATTGACATCGATCACTGTTTCATAGCTCGTTATGTTTTGGAAGTAAATTGGCTCATTAAAATGAGATGATGAACCCCAAAAAGAAAATTATCCGTGTTTCTTTCAACTCTTTCTCTGTCATTCATTCACTAGTTTGCTTTGGTATGAACACCCTACTTCATTCCTTCATTCTACTTATGGCAAGTTATTTGAAGACGATGACTGATACAAACCTTCTACTACTGCACAAGTACAACTCGACATGTCATGTGTAACTCCACGGCTCATTATCTCAACTAGGGACAAGGTGTATTTCCAAATTTGAGAGTTCACACTGTTCGTGTTGTATTTGTAGTAGTATTATGCAACATTGTCTCATTGGTATTTGTCCTGATCACGCATTATATTATGTATTTCTATTAGTTTTCCATCCCACTCTCAATGAGCAAAAAAGTATTCAAACTTTTCATTTTAATCCGAATTAAAAATGCATTGGTACTACTGGTTTGATATTTACATAATGATAAAAGGCGGCACGTTGTCAGTACTAAAATAGCAGCATGCTGGTTTGCCATGTCTCTACTGCTGGGACAAGTCTTAAGAATGTCGAATACAAGACAAATGTAAGTTGAAAAGGGAAAACATGTTTTTACATGGAAAACTTTTGTACGAGAGCTTTGCATGATGCATAATATTTGTAGCAACTAGCTGGACTTGTTTGTAATGCACTCAATTTTACTACTTACATCCTATTCCCAATCAAACTTATCACTTATTACTTCTGATGCATTCATATTATTATTATTATTATTATGCATTCCATGATGATGAAGCCTTCATATTTGGTTGTCTGATTAAAATTCGGCTTGATGGAGTTGCAGCTGACTTAGAAAAGTTTTGTCATAGTGTCGTTATTTTATATATTGAATGCGTGCACCGTGGATCATGGATCCTTCCTTCCAATGAAAGGAGTAATAAGAAACTCATAAAATTGTAAGAAGCATGATACTACATGATGCTCATCATCATCAAAACGAATGGATTGCATGCGTGTATTTTCATCAAGCATGCATAGAATTTTCATGCAGAGCCAAGTAGCAGCATTTGATCATCGTCACGACGGTACATGTGTCACAGAAGTCATGACATGTCGCCAATTTACTCCAGCCTCCATAAACAAAGTTACACACAGCTTCTATATTCCATCAACTATCAACTAACCAGGCATTTCATTTCATGTTTATGCTCATTCGTTCGTTAGTTCGAAGAAGTAAGTCAGTCAAAGTCAGTTCATGAGAGTTCACCAAGCCACCATGCGAACTGACGTATACCAGAGAGAAATAGATTGAAAGACACAACGGAACAAACTTTTTATATTCCATATGTAATAATATATTATTAATAATAATTCCATTTCCATTCCTCCCTTCTGCAACACTCACTCACAGTGTGTCTGTGAGAGAATGACAACATCTATAATACACACAGCAGTTTTCCATCGTCAGGGGCTGCTGGTTGTTTGCAGTAATGAATGTCGCCTGATCAAAAAGTTTAGATAGATGATTATTAGTATTGTCACTTTTGCTCGAGGTTCTTCGAACAAACTACTAAGCTTTTCGTGAGTTAAAAAAATACGAGAAAAGTATTACACATTTGATATTTGCTACTGGTACCATTCCCCTTCGATACGTCATTTTCCTCAGTGTGTAAAGATTATTAATAATAATGTGATTTAAATGCACGCGAAAAGGATTTCTATTCGTCAAGAGAATACCTATACTCGAATCATTTGCACTTACTATACAACTATGAACACATACCATTCTCATTTCCACGCTATATATATATGTTTGTAAGCCTTTCGGCATGGTCTAAAGCTCTAACGTAGACAAATGATATTTTGTGAAAATCTGTGTTGCTCTCCTAACATGATGGCATCGTTGGTAATTACTTACTGCTGCGACCGCTGGAAACGGGACCTCACTCCTTGATGAGTGACTACTAGTGTTGGAGTTTGCAATGGTGATATGCAAAGAGTTTACGAATCGATGTCATACGTTTTATCAAAAGAGTAAAGGATTTCATATTCATCATGATGACATTAAAATTTTGTCCTTAAATGTATAACATTATCTAACAGCAACAGCAGCAGCGTGTACACTTCCATTATCGTCATAACTCATTCTATTAGACACAACATTATGGAATTCATAGATTTGAAGCGTATAGCGTATGTGCAAGTGCTGTTTGAATCACTCTCTGAGATTTCAAAGCTGTGTGCGCTCATATATCCCATACTTACTCAAAACACTTTCAGCTTTCACTTGAGTTGTTCAGAAGACCTTTAAGCGATTTGTAGATTACATGCTTCAAATTATTTAAGAGGGATGATGAAGATTGAGTTTGGTGTTCGAAACAGACTCACTCACTGAAATCCCACCGCCAGCAACCGACAAGGCATATAGTATACCTACGTGTAAATAGCAAGCGAGATAGCATGAGAAATGAAGGATGGGTCACAAGATGAAATTTGACGGGATTGTAGGTAGGTGTATAGGTACTACTAGGTATAGGTACATAACTTATATGTTACATATTTTATTCCAAATAGTTTTGATAAGAACGAAGAGCGCTTCAAAAAATCTATTCTCTCCCTATATATATATTATATATCTCCTGATGATTGAATGTGAATGTTGTGAGACTTTGCCTACTTATTTGTTGCACTTGAACTAAATAAATTGCTTATCGCTTCATGTTGGTGTTTTCGGGGAAAGGCAAAAAGATTGCTATGAGGTATGACATGTGCATATATTTTCATTTCATTTGATCAACGGTCGTTGTGTGGTACCAGAGCATTTCGTCTCGGAAGAAAATGTTATTATACCTATAATAATCAATTCGGTGCTGCGTCGTCTTTTACTTTATAATAAGTCGCACATCTGCACTTGTAAATTTTTGAATTCAAATTATGCATATGCCAGATTGAAGTGGGAGATAAGAGTAGACGGGATGGGCAGGTAACAAGTAGGAAGAGGAAAGTCAAGTTGAATTTGAGTTTACAGCATCTGCAATCGTGTGTGTATGCAGGTATGAACGCGGAATAAAACTATTTTTCTGTGCCAGGTACAATTTATTTTGAAATGTGTTGTTCGTTTGCCGATCAAGTCATAGCGTAGATTTGTAATTGAGATTGTGAGGGGGCATGAATTCAATCGTGTACGAGTACAAATAAAATGTGTACAATCCTTTCTTTCATTCGTTGCCTTTCTTCTTATCTATTCTTCTTATTTGTTTTTTCAAGTCAGTCAGTACGAATACGCCGTTCAATTATGTACCGAATATGAATAGCTAAAATATTAAAATTAACGTGTATGCAAATGCCATACTGCTGTATATATGTGCCAGGGATTTAAATGAAGTGGACTTGTAGCTTTTGATCAAGATTAGAGGATTTTCATTAAAATTGGCAATTCCGCCTCACTCAAAATAACTAATGAAAGCTGACAAGTTTGTTCCAAAAACAAAACCCTCTCACAAATAAATAATCCCATTAATAAAACCCATATTACACCAAATCAAGTGAGCCTAATCCTTTTCATATTCCGACTGTGACTTTATTTTATGCTTTAATCCACGCTTTATGCCCGGATTTTTAATGTGTTGCTGCCGTCGTCGTCCTCCTTCTGTTCATACGTGTCTCTCCATCCTTTACTCTTCTCCATTAAAATGTCGAAAAAATTTCCATCTGTTATGCTCTCCGTGTCGTTCCCCATCATCATCGTAGCCGTGTCTGCTGACGATTCTCTCCCATAATGCTCACTACCAAGAATATATATCAACAAGAAAGAAAGTACATGTTTGTTCTTAATAAAGAAGAAGAGGAAGAAAAAAAAATCAGACGAAAGCGAGGCAAATGTTATAGACCAGAGCAAGCAAACATTCACGGCATGCTCTTCGCAGTATTCTTGTACCCCTTCTTCCGTGTAATCTCTTCTAACTTCTTTCCACGTACAACATCTGCATAATCTGCACACGAGACTTTTTAGAGCTCTTTTAGGCATGGGTTAGGCAAATTAAGCTAACTATTATGTCCCCTAATAATATTTGTGATAAGAGTAAGAACCCTCTGCCTATATACCATACCCATACCTAACCCCTACCACCATCCAGCCATATAGCCACCAAAGGGACTCCCAGTTTCGGTTTTAAATGGCAAAATATAACACGTAAATAGGAATTACTTTCTTTGTGAGACCGAGGCCGTCGTCGGTGTAATGTATGCGTATTATATGCATGGTCATGGTTCAGCTCAGTAGTAGTAGCGTTTACAAAGGCACATGCAAGTGAGGTGGTGGTTGTGCTGGTAGCTTCGTTCTATATAATATGCTTGCTCCCACCGACACATTGAAAATATCTTTTAATGGGGGTCCTGGAAAAAGAAGACGTGTGCAGTGGGTCCCTGAGGGAATTTTAACCGAGCATAAAGTACAACACAGTATCGCACCGGAATAAAAGTAGAATGGCCCGTATCCAACAAATTTTCTTTCATTTTTTCCCTTTCTACGATAAAGTAGGAAGGAAGAGGAGAGCGACATGAATGACACAAAACAGGAATAGGAATATTATTATCACACATATTACAGTAAGTGGAGGCACCATATCAAAAAAAGTTGTGTGAAGATGTATGCAATTGAAGTATAAAAAAGAGGAGCGAACAACACTGAATGATAATCAGGAGTGAATCTCTGTCGTGGTTTATCAGTGCCTAGTTTCTCCACTCTATCTTTTCTCGTTTGAATGTGTATGGTGCTGGTGCTGCACAATGAGCTTATTTCGTTTGTCACCGTCTGCGTCGTTCCGAATATTATGGGGCCCCGCTTTTTAATAAAACAATGTACCATGCTCTATTAAATATAGCAGCTTGTGTCTCTCCTATCAGGAATAAGATTGATAGTGGCAGCAAGCAGCATGCTTTAATGTACGGAACAAGTTCATGCAATAAAAAAATAAAATGTATGCACATGGCATTATTATATGCACGTTATGCTGCTGGAGATTGCATTCAAGTCGTTCGAGAAGAACGAGTTCATATAAAACGTCCGCCCTCGTCATGGGAGTCACTGGAATAATTAGATTTTTTGCGAGAACATGATACGCGATATTATATAAGTAGTACACACACACATTTGCTATTCGTTTTAGCCTTTCGTGAAGAACTATCTGCAAAAAAAAATTGGACGCGAGTTGCATATCTTCCGTCCTCCTTACATATATAGTAGTGTACAGCAATGTCTTTATAGGTATTTTTTGTCACACTTTTTTTCATTCCTGATGGGACATGGATAAATGTGCCTGCTATTAGCTTCTTCTTGTGTCTCAACTTCCTCCACCCCTTCTTCGTTTGAATTTATATTGAAAATATATAAACGATGTAGTCAAATTAGGGCGGATGTAATAGTCACAAAAACCAAAAAGGGATTCTCTTTTAGAAGGCTTTATTTGCAATTTTTACTTGGGAAACGTGTGTCAAAGAAGTATTTACGCAAATCCACTTTCTATCTCCTTCTGGTCTTTATTTTCCCTCTTGTGTCTTTCTTTCTTGGTCCTTTTTAGTATTCCAGAACAGCTTCGGCAGTGTTTATAAACGTATATCCGTTTGGTGAGCCATGTGCGCATCCATCATTAATTTATTTTGACGGGATCGGCATTCACAAGGAGTAGATAGTAGGATGCCTCTGTGTTAAGCCTTAATCTTAGCACCCATTATCCTTTGAATGTCAAAGTTACTCTGAAAAACAAGAAGTAATAAAGAGAAAAGATAGAAAGCAGATATCACTCTTATGTATGTTTGTATGTTTGTGTAGTCAAAGCACTACACGTTGTTCATTTAAAGAAGTCTTCATCGTATGTTCACTTGCTTCAGAATTGTGATATATTATGTTTGTGTTTTTATACTCGCAGCTCTTGTTACTCACGCGCCCATAATCCATGAAGATATCAGTCGACTTACATTTCAACAAGCCCTGAAACTTTTTTCTCTCCATATACACATGTATTTCCACACAGTATCATCATAAAATCCCGTATGTATTAATAATATTCTATATTATTATGTCTTTTCATTTTAGTATTTCATGCCATGCTCTAATGCCTGATGTGTTACAAACAACCAAAGAATTATTATCAAGCCGAGCTAAAGCGGCATAATATAGCTTTCTTAATGCTCACTTTTTCTTCTCGTTCAAACAGCGATAATTCTTTCATCATTGATTTTTTCGTCATCATAATATTCATTCCCATTTTTTTCTCTCCAGAGTTGTTGATGAAAGAACAAGTAGCACTGTGATTATTAAACCGTAAAATATTATATGAGTCGGATTCTTCTCCAACTATTTTTTATTGCTTTGGGATGAGAAAAAAAAGAACATAAAAAAAGTAAAGAGACGTTCCAAAAAAAGATGCCATGTGCCAAGAAAATGAGTAAGTGGGATATGGTACGGTATGATGACCAACCGCTATGATTGCTCCACACGAGTCACTACAACCAACCACCACCACACACTACATCTCTGAACACTAACTCACAAGCAGATTGTGTGCAATAATTTTTCTTCGTATCGGTTTTATGTACATTTCGCATACAATTTATATATCAGAGCTGTGACGGAAAATAACAAAAATGTCCCGTCAACTATTTATTTCTTTTTCGCGTATGACTTTTTACATGAAACGGACCAGTGTGCCATGCGGTGCATAAAAATTTTTGTCGGTCGCATTCCCTCTCTTTCGTAATAATGATAATAATATATTATAATATCTTTTATGCTTGTTAGTTTTTTTTATTCGTGCGGTGTGTGTATCTAGAACGTAGACATTGTGGCAGTTGGATGGAAAACTCCATTGCAATATTTTGGCCACTCACCCACTACCATCATCATCCTGCCGCAATGCTGCCGCTCGCTCTTCTGATTGTATGTGTCTCGTGTAATCAGACTACATAAAGATATTACTTACAACTTACCTCTTTACATATGAGCATGTATGTATATGTTATGTGTTTTCTGTAAAAATATTTCTTTTCCCTTGCACACACGCTCCATTATCATTCTCATCCACAGCACAAAATGGCTGAAATGTTTATTATGCTCTTTGTCAATATTATGATGTCCTAGAGCAAAATATGGTGGGAAGCTATCAAAAAATATATCTGGAGAGTAAAAAGAAGTCGCAAAAAGCAAAACATTTCTCGCAATAAAATGTAATAATATGTAATGTTATATAGTTATAATATTTTTCATTGCGTTCTGATAATATTTATTTTATCGTGAAGGAGTTTATCCACTTTTGACTTTATGAATGCTCTCATACGCACGCAATTTAGACATATAACATTTTCTAGATTGCATTATCCTTATTATCGCAAACTACGAGTGTCAATGACTTAATCGATTGATTTGTTCAAGTTATTGCCTAATCAAGTGATAGGTAACGTTGTTGAGTGAAATTGGCAGGTGAGGCTGACAAGATTCCATACAGGTTTTATTTGCATTGTGGTGATTCTTTCACTTGTAGTATGCTCCGTGCTCCTTAAAAAAATCGTTCACTTCTTCTTTCTTCTTCTTCTTCTTCTTCTGTTATATAAGGTAATAAGGGATGATGATAATAATGTGTTAATAGCCAATGTCATTTGATTGCAAGTACATTGCACAACACAAATGATCCTACTGATCTGAGGTGCTTCCTCTTGTAAAACCTGAGCTGATCTTCAATGTAAAACTAGTAAAAAAACTTATTCAAATAAACTTGAATTGATACATTTTCGGGTGCTCTTTAATATATCGCGCCTCGTTAAAAAGGCACTACTACCAAAAGCATATATATACCTATATACGCATTTCATGAATTCATTTTGTGGTCAGTGATGTGAGAACGACGACTCGAAGAATGAAGTTGTTCAAACGCTCTTACATGTTTGCTTAATTTCGTGTGGGCTGTGAAAAAGACTTTTATACAAACATGTTTGCATTCCACAGCCATTGTTACAGAAGAAGTCGTTATTATGTGTACGTGTATGTTCGTAATCGTAACTATTTTGTGAACTTGTATGTTTGTTTTTCATTTTGGTTTCACTCGTCGTTTCAGTATAATCGTAAAAGCAACCATATAATTTCAAAACATCTGCATCGGGACAACAAGGAAAGTAAAGTGTTATCCACGAATTAGAGAGAACGTTTTATATGCATTGACAATGCATTGTTAGCAAAATGTGAATTTTGTAGAATTTTTGCCAATAAGACATGCACACAATCAAACGACTGGCTAGGTAGCTGCTTATTTTTTGTGGTGTCGATGCATTTTTCAACTTTGTGTAAAAAGAATTTTGCGTGCCGCTCGCATATGTTCATCAATGTTAGGAATGAATGGCGACACAGCAGTCGTGGCTGGCTTGTTCTTTTTGCTCATTTTTATGTGAATAAATATATATCATTTCATACAGTTTTGCTGAGCAAGTCAATGTCGCTGTAGCCAGACCGGACACAGATGGATCATGCTTCATGGGACAGCGAATAAGAATTTGCTACCGTGAATAAACTGCATAACCAAAATGGCTTCCAAAGTCCGACACACACAAGCTGGAAAGATATGTAAAATCGAAGATAAAAGAAAATTTCACATACAAAACACATCTAGAAAATTGCATATACCAATGGAATACATTATTTATCAATGTACATAATATATTCGCGATTGGTATTGCTTGTGGTTAGGGCAAGTATCTTTCTTTTGTGAAGAAAAGTGAATAATGCACACTTTATAAGCACGTTTCTTTTTATTAGAAAAGCGTTGGGTGTACGTACATGGTTAAGGTTTTCGAGAGAAAAAAAATTCTTACCAGCCCATTCTTCCTTTTCATCTTTCAACTACCCTCCACTCATGTCCAACATGAAAAGAAAAGAAGGAAGGTTATTGCATTGAATAGTGATGGCAAATTGCCAGCAAACAAGAGCAGTTGTCATTCTAGATCGTATGTGGGGTGGACCAATTGAATTGGACTCAATTTCAACGGATAAAAAGAAACCCACGAAAAAGGCAAATGTAGGCGTTTGCTGCACTATGTTGGGGAGATATTATGCAATGTGCAATTTAATATTATTAAAAAGAATCCCTTTGAATGGAAACCAAAAGGATTATAGTACCTGAAAAGTGGTGATGCACGTATACATGTACGAACAAAGTGCCTATATAAGTGAAACATCCGTATTCATAAATGTGCTTCTGTTTATGGTTCTACCGAGGTTGGTTTGTATATGCAGTGAAATTGCACTATAAATGCAATTTGTTTGCAAAAGACAACCCAGACAAAAGATTTCCAGTGCCAGAACCATTCACATTTTATTGCTTTAGTTTTCCTACACTTTCCCGTTTCCTATGTTTACACTTGCAGTTACATATTTTCACACAGTAAATGTAATCAGTTTAAATTGATTTTTAGTGCTGGAAAACGTTGTACACATTGTTGTTTGACTTCTAGCACTACGCTTTGCAACAAATTTTGTTTTACAGCAAATTCAATGTGGAGACCATTTGTATATTGTTAAATGTTAACACTTTGCATTGCTTGTCGATACGTCGATACTTTTGGTTTTTTTTTTGTCTAACTCAATAAGTCTTTCCTTTCTTTTATTGGAAAAAGGTAAGAAAATCACTCCTTCACAACGATACAGTACTTTTGATATGCTCCTTTCACTCTCTTCGTTTCGTTGTTGTAAGAAAAACTCTTGAATTTTTCTATCACTTTAAAACAACTGCTGCTGTCTACGAGAAAGTTTTTTAAATATTCTTTCTTATCTACAAACGTATCTAATATTATTTTATTCTCTTGTATCTGCATTTCAAATCCAACCTTTTGATACTATCTAGCAAGATGAGAGTAAGATCAGGCGGCAACAACGTAAATTTTGTGATGCTGTTTGTCGTTGTATAAAGAAGGCAGGAGCTACATTCGTGTTGCATTCGACTTGCTGGTTAGCAATAGGAAAACAAGAAGAGATATATAGTGAGTTTGTGATTCTTTAAACTGATATCAACAAGTTTTGGAAAAGGAATGTTTCTAATTCTCCAGTTCAATGTTTCAATATCACATCATTGTTCGTTCTCTCCCCAATGACTCAATTCGAAAATGTATTTTAAGCACATTATGATTTTGTCCTTGTGCAGATTTTTAAATCAAATAAAAAACGGTCGGTGTACTTGCAGATTTCTACATTGTCCGTATATAATCAAGGATCCATAATAATAAACAAACCTGTTTATGTGTAGGCAAAATGACACATTTTCTAAGCAATATTCCCTTTCTCTGTGACGAAGATTAAAAGGTGTGAAATATATTGCGATATAAATCGAACAAAAATGTCCATTATTAATCCCATAATTTCCATTTAAATGATTCTCATATTATCTTCTTTGATGGGCCGGTCTCCATTCAAATGAAAATATTTTTGAGTAGTAAAAAGACGCAAAAGGAACATAATTACGTGCATAACTTTTATACAAGAGACAAGAGTGGTATAAATATGTCCCTCCTATTTCCTTCAATAC
>JAQIXW010005250.1:0-10625 GCA_034700685.1 Willowsia buskii | reverse complement strand
GTCCACCCCGCAAAAGGTCATACCCGAAAAATGTACCATACCCGAAAAGGGTCCACCCCGATAAGGGCCGGTAACGTCTTCTGTCACTTTGTGTGTAGTTGGCTGTTGAACAAAGTGCGAGTTCACTTGTTCCTCGCCAGTTTTGCCCCTTAATACATTGGATGGATATCCCAAAAAATAAAAGTTGGCTTTGTGTGCAGTCCAACTCCACTTTTGTTCCGCCGTATTAAAAAATCTTACGGCAGAAGTACACAAAATAATACATGTATTTGTCCTACAAAATACTTCATTTTGAAAGCATTGATGAGTATTGCCACTTGCCAGCATTAGAAGTAGGAGTGTGTGGAGCCCTTTCCTTAACTTGTACATAGGATATAAACTCGTATAAAATAGCTCTGTTGGTCGATTCCTTCTCCGCCACAAAATGCAGCTGTGTTCCTTTAGGTACTTGATTGTGTTTCATACACCTAACAGTTTGCACGTACCTACCTGCCTATAAGTGCTACGTGCCTTATAGGCATTCATGCTAATCCTCATTTAAAAGTAGCTTAACAACACACACCACTACCACCAAACCAACAAAACATATCATGTGTATCTCACACTAGTGGTGGTGATGTGATGATGCTGTTGTTTTACGTGTATGCTTTCTTTTCTGTGCATGAAATGTCCACTCTTTGGGGTATACCATCATCATCAAGAGTTAACAACAGCAGGAGCTCAACAAAATATGATGTGATGATATGGAAAGGTAAGCAGAAGAACGGAATATTAAATTTTTGTAATTCAGCAGCAGCAGCAGCAAAAGATTTGCTCACATCATACCTATTATGTGTGCTCTTATGGCACAGCACAACGCACAACCACCGTTTTTTACATTTTCATATGATCATCAAAGAAAGAGCAAAGAGTTTTACACAAGTATGTGCTACACTGAAAAACCTTCCTCTCTCTATTGTGCATGCAAGGATCTTCGTCATCATCACGAGGAGTTTTTCATATTGTATAACTTTGGTATAAAGGATGGGCATGCATACTGTTATGTTGTTGGTAATGTTGGTTGGCCATTTAAGTTTTGTAAGTATGTACATGATATAGGTGGTGGTTTTTGTGCATTGTTTGGTTACTATTTTTGTATTTGCTGCATAAGTGTGTGAAAAAGAGTAAAGACTTTTGTTGTAATATAACATGTAATATGCATTATATTGCATGCACACCACCACACGTTGGAAGTATGGAGAGTAAACCATGTAACTATAAATTAATGCTGTGCTGAAGTAGCGGAATAATTTCTTTCTCAGCACTCAAAGAAAAATATGACCTGATCTAACAAAGTTTTAAGCTTCAAAGCGCTCGGGAATCATGTACCTTTGTTTCGGGCTTCAGGAAATATTATATGTCCTTTCACAATAAAACATGCTTTACTTGCTGAGTGAGAACTGAGAACCTTTTCATTTTTCACTGCTAGTTATTTCTGGCTCAGAAGCATATAATGTGTAGAAATAAAATTATTGAAGCAACTTTTACGTATTTTTATAAATCATGAAACCTGGCCATCATCAAGTGAAAGCGGTCAACGGGTTTAGAGGTTATGGCCTGTAATCCCGTGCGATCATGCAGACAAACAACTTAACTTCCGCTACTTCTTCACAAGATACCTACAGTGCATAATGATATGATCCAATCCGATGGATCCTTAACTTGGTTTTCCTCTCGTTTTCTTATGCAACCGATGCACAGAGTGGAATACCTACGAGTTCATTTCATACTACTACCATTCTCCTGTTTCATTTCAACACACCAGTTCGCTCTCATCCATGCTCTCTCCTACCAGCTAACAACATTACAATTCTCTTCTTCTTGGTTTATGGTTTCCACATAACAGTTTTCATGCTTTTCATCTACACACACACACGTACTTACTGCACACGCAGGCAAAAATAGAAAGAGAATTTATTTGAAGGAAACTTACACACATAACAGCAATGCTAGCAGAAGAAGAAGAATAAAAGGAGAGAAATACACGTACACCATCACCGCTACATTTTAGCCATGTTCTCCTCCGTATATTCCTCTCAACTCTGTATCTTTTCGCCTTGTTCTTTTTTATTATTTCTTCTCCTCTCAACCTCTCTCACAATTGAGTAGTATAGCGCAGCAGCACTAGCAATCAAGTCAAGTCATCATCATATTACATACTTATACGACAGTCTACATACTGCTACATTTTTGTTAACACACACAGCCATGATAATATATTATTGCCATAATATAGATAAGCATAAGGCTCTCTAGGCATAGGCACTGGCAGGCCACCTCCATCCAATCCACACCACCACATCACAAACACATACAAGAAGAAGAAGAAGAGAAGAAACTCTGCTAGAGAAGAGAACAGAGAGAGAGCTGCTAGTAGAGCCAGCCGTATTATCATCATCGATATCATCATCTTTCATTTCAATCCACTTTAACAACTTATATATATTTTTTTTTCACGAAAAACTCTACTACTGCTACTTCTACTGCCTATTTTTTTTATACTTTTGCTCCTGCTGCTACTGCCACTCTTTTTTTGCTGTTTGGTGGTGGTGGTATGGTGTGGTGGAGATGATGATGATTGTGATGTGAGGAGGAGATGATGATGATGATGACGAGTAATTGCTGCTGTGTGTAAAAAAGTAAAAGAGAGTGAGGAGCTCTACTCTAAAGCTGACTTCTTCAATCTTCTCTCCCTGTCTCTATATTCTGCTGCTGACTTGTTCCTTTAGTCTTCACTCCTGCTATTTTCTAGTGAGACATGAAATAATAAAAAAAAGTAAGTCATCATAAGTAATAAGTACACACATATCAGCAGTAAAGTACTACTAACAAGACGTTAAAGTATACTAAGGTTTTTTAAAAGGAAAGAAAAAATATCTATCCAATAAAAAGAAGAAGAAGTGAAGTTTTGTCGGAGAAATACTGATCTCTTGAGTGTGACTGCTGCTAAAGATTAGTGCAGTTTCATTGGAATAAAAAAAAGTGAAGTACTAAGAGAGGAAAACATAAGTAGAAAGAGAGAAGTGTGTAAATGGTGCTTCTTCTTGTGTCTTCTTATAGAAGAACTACTTGTAGTAGTGGTGGTGGTTTATTGTAATAATAATTTAATAATCATAATAATTATTCTTATTGCGAGAAGAAGAAGAAGAAGTAGTGATGAGGAAAGGGAGAGAATGAGGATAAACATATTATGCGAGAGATGAGCAGATTGATCATGGTGGTGTGTTGTAATTTCTTAATAAAAGCGAGAATTACTGGTAAGTTGTAAGAGAAGAAGATGCAGTTATTTGGTGGTGTGGGTCTCTTCTTCCACTAACTATCTATCCATCTCCTTCTTTTTACTCCATTCCTCCTCCTCCGTCTCATCATCATGTATAAAGTCAACTGTAATGAGACATGTTGTAAGACAAAATATTATTAAGAAAAGTGCTGCAACTATCATCGTGAGGAGTATATACACAAGTGAGGAGAGAGGAGATACTCAATAAATATTTTTGCTTATGTGGCTCATCATCATCTCAAAGAACAGAGTTATAGTTTTTATGAATATTATGATATGATGATCATGATGATGAGAAAGAGATGATGATTGCCTTATATTATATTATGTGTGTGGTATTTTTAAGTACTTTTTTGAATCTTGATCAGCCAGCAGCACATATCATCATAAAGGCGTTAGAACTTTTTTAGACAGCAAAGACAAGTACATATTATTTCTTTCTGCTCATCTTTTGAGTGTGATTTGTGTGAGGAGAAGATGCAATGGCAATGCATTGGCAATATTAGCTGCATTTTCGATGGTGTTCAAACCATTTTTTTTCTCTCTCTCTCTTACCTCTTCTCTTTGATCGTCATCATCAGCTGCATAATATATTAATGCGTTTTTCACTTTCAGTTCAATAATTTTCTGGTCTGAGAAAATAGATGAGTAAAGGAGTAAAAAATAATATACATTACACATGCATAATACATTTTTGCACGTCATCATCATGATGAGAGAGTCTTGTGCTGATGTCCAAAGACAAAGGTTCCGTTCATTTTTACACAAATTTCATCAAGATTTGTAGTGCTCACTGAGAAAAAAATTGTTGGACATTTTAAACCCTTTGAAATATATAAACGAGCAAGTTGGAAAAGAAAGTTGGTGTGATGTTTTGTGGGAGGAGCGTGCAAAAGGTGGTGAGAGAGAGAAAGCAGCAAAAAATGGTTCCTGTTTTTTATTCTGGAGCCTAAAGAGATTTCCACACTTGCTTATTAGAGATGGAAAGTAAAAAATCGGGAAAGATTACGTAGAAGTGCAAGTGATGTGTGGTCTCTAGTGTGCATCGCATAATATATAGCTGCTAAGCAGATGATATGATGTAGGCAGTAAAAGGGTGCTACTGAATGAATAATTAATTACGTCTTTTTTTTTGTCGTGTACCTCTGTGTCGCAATATGCGAGCTCATATATTATGAAGACACTGAACTGAAGAAGTAGTAGGGATCATCAGTAAAATTGTAGGTAGGTAGGTAATTTGATTATGAGAGCATGATCGTCATCATGAGGAGCAGTGTGCCTAAAAGAAGAGAAGGCGAGAAGAAAGTTTTTTTGTCTCCTGGCTGGATATCATTCATTGCTGCATAATAGGTGCTGCTGTATGCATTATTGCGCATTACATTATCGGTCATGCTAGTTAAAAGTGACATCATAAAAAATATTGACAGAAATAAAACGATGAGATGAGTAGTAAAAGTTGAAGGTAAGGAGAGAGGGATTTAACACGGAGTAGATATTTGCTCATGCTACTCTCATGATTGATGGGAAGCACACAAAAGCAGTAAAAATTATGCATAGTCAGTATAACGCATTGTATAATTGAATGTTAACTATGGCTATAATGGTTGTAGTAGTTGTGTTAAAAGTTCGTGTAAACTAGCACAAGTCCAAAGTATTTTTTTAAACATGAAAGAACAAACTGTTAGAGAGTCAGTGATTGATGTACAAAACTAGTAGCTTGTGTACACACAGAGTACTGCATGCACTTTAACAACAAAAAACTGCCATAATATATATTATTCATTACATTATTTTTCTGAGCTTACACTACACAATGCTATCATCATTAACTTGTTTTATTCATTATATGGCACAAAATTGAACTCTGTATCTAGCATGTTGGGAGATAAGACGTGATAAGGAAGCTGCGTTGTGTAAAACTCATGGCTATACAGTTTATCAACATTTTATTGATTTTGATTAGGTGTGAGTTGAGTTGTTGGTAAGGTCAGGGGCTTCTTCTATGAAAACTTACGTGCACGGGTCAATGTTTTAATTCGTGTCCTGTTTTTTGGTTTAAATAGTACGACAGTTTCAGAACCTTAAAATAAGTTTGTATTTAAGTTTGCAAGTGTCAATATTTGACGTCTATACAATTCTTCTATTTTTTTCAGAAATTGTCACGTGAGGATCTACCTGTTCAAGTGAAACGGATGGTGCTGACAAAAAAGTGCACTGTCCGTGCCCCACGTTACTACTACTACTGTCACTGTCACCCATCCAGAGACCACATGATCATCATGCTGGAATCTGAATTTAAAGTCTCAACATAGTTACTGATTGTTTAACTTGAAATTAAAAGGCAATATGTGTAAGAGACTTCAGACTTTGTGAAAGGAACAGTTTATTTTACTTTCTCACACTTTGTGGCTCTCGTCGATTGAAATAAAATCGTAAATCTGATTGCGTGAACTTTTGAACAAATAATATTTGGTCACCCATTACCATCAATCGTCAATCAGTCATCAGTGGTTACTCTTGATTTTGGAAGTGATTATTAGCTCTTTGTAGTGGAAAGGAACAGTCTCCAGTGGTTGTGGTGTTTATTGATCAAGTTTAATGATAAAGGCAGACGATGGCTGTTTCACAGTCAGCTTGAACGGGCAACACAAATGTTGCCCGTACAGTAGTAACATCTTAACAACTCGAAGGGTCACCTCTGACCATCTGAGAGTATCTATTGGAGATTGATAAAGTAGGTAAAAGTATAGTTTAACCTTTTTTAATTGAGAACAAACAACATCAAACATCGGATCGATCTTTTGCTAACAGCACAGTTAGTTAATTTTTTCGACTAAAATAAAAAATAAAGAATAGGCAAATACGTAAGCACCTGTAGTTTTTTAAGCGCCAATTGCAATTCTTCTAAAACTGGTAGTAGTTCAGATTCAGTGAACTGCATAATATTGTCTCCTAATTTCATATTGGAGGGTTTTAGAGATTTGTTTTAAAAAAAGATACATCAGGTAGTGTTAAGTTGTTTAGTGGCCATAAGTAGCCTTCAGCCTTGCTTCGTCGATTTTCTCCAGCCCCTTAAGGCACAGTGATTTAGCGGTTTCAATCAGTATACAGCTAGAATGAGTAGTAATCGTCAAAGGCCATCTGGATCATCTACTGACCGGAACTCCAGTAAGCAAAAAATATTCCCGCATTTATCATTTGTATTTTTCGCCATTGAATGAACTGGAATGTTATGTCATGTATACATGATGCACACAGTCGAATGATGTGTGTACCTTCCGGTTAATCCGACTTTTACTAATTGTTGATTTCTCTCCGGTATTATAATAGTTTCTTCAGATGGTGGAAAGGTGACTACAGTAATAGCCACTCCGGGGGCTGGACCAGATCGACCACAGGAAATCCGTTATACGGATACGAAGCCCATAGGAAATGGAAGTTTTGGTGTTGTATATCAAGCCAAATTATGTGACACAGGGGAGCTAGTTGCAATTAAAAAAGTCCTCCAAGATAAGAGGTTTAAGGTACGTGATAAATGCTGTCAAAACCATGCTTGAATTTCTTTCTTCTCAACTTGATCATATTATTTAATGGGGATAATATGTGACATGTGATTTTTTATGACATTACAGAACAGAGAATTGCAGATTATGAGACGGTTAGAACATTGTAACATAGTGAAGCTCAAATTCTTTTTCTACTCCAGTGGTGAAAAGGTAACAGACAAAAATGTTGTGTTTATATCGCAATAATCGAGGACCTTGTGAATCCAACAGTCATTGCTAATAATGGATATTCAATGTGCTTTCAAATTTTCAGAAAGATGAGGTGTACTTGAATCTGGTGCTGGAGTATATTCCTGAGACCGTGTACAAAGTTGCGCGTCATTATAGTAAAAACAAGCAGACGATCCCCATCAGTTACATTAAACTGTACATGTATCAGTTGTTTCGAAGTCTGGCTTATATTCATTCTCTGGGGATATGTCATCGTGACATTAAACCACAAAACTTGCTTCTCGATCCCGCAACGGGAATTTTGAAACTATGTGACTTTGGTAGCGCCAAACATCTCGTCCGTGGAGAGCCAAATGTTTCCTATATCTGCTCACGATACTACCGAGCCCCTGAACTCATTTTTGGTGCTATCGATTACACCACCAAAATTGGTAAGCATTTCAAATATATTTCTCTTTATTTCAAATTCTCCTTGAAATTCATCATAGTCGTTCAGGTGGGACTTGCAAATAACTTTTATCGTTCATTTTACAGACGTGTGGAGCGCCGGTTGTGTGTTGGCGGAATTGCTGCTGGGTCAGCCTATCTTCCCCGGTGATTCAGGCGTTGATCAGCTGGTGGAGATTATTAAAGTTTTGGGCACACCAACCCGAGAGCAGATCAGGGAAATGAACCCAAATTACACGGAATTCCGATTCCCCCAAATCACTGCCCATCCATGGACAAAGGTAAGATAATTCCAAGAAATATATGTGCTCTAAATCTCTCCACAAGTCTCAGCAAGGTGCCAGCATTTCCCTGTAATTAATAGCTGTAAATTACGATCCCATCAAAATCTCACAGACTTTCAAAGGAAAATTGTTGTTTTTTTTTTCAATTTGTTTACATTGTCAAATAATAAAAATCCCCATTCTCTCTCTCTCTGTCTGTTACACTGTATACAGCAAAGGTTACAGCAAATGTATGTATCTACCAGTCCAACGCCTAAGCAGCGAATTAGAGTAAGTGTGGTCTTGGTTAATTAATTTGCCCTGTTTGCACTTTGCAGTGTTGTAAAAAGAATTTCTATCGTTTCGTTACTTCCGTCTCTCTGTCTCTTCTCCTGCAATCAATAAAATATTTATGTACTAACACAAGACATGAAGTGTTGAATGAATGACACGAGTGAGACTCACAAAAAAATTTGTCATGCTGCTGGCTACTCAAAAGCCTGCATTGCTCAATGGAAAAATCAATTTCATTGACATGCTTCTCGTATGCCGTATGCACAAACTATAGACCTGTCCAATTTCCATTGTGCATTTCAATTTGTTCGCCTTTTTTACCACATTTGCTGTAACCTTATTGTTGGCTGTGTGGTCGATGCTGCTGGTTGTAGCCTTCTTAAAGAAACAAGCAACGAAATTAGTGTCGGAAGAATTTATGCGCATTCCAAATATGTGTAAAATCAAAGTATGATTGTTGTAAGATGAGAGATAAGATTTTATTCTTCAATTTTATATTTCCTTTGGGCCAAGGTAGTGTATTGTTTTAACCTGGTTGGTTGTTCCATTGAGAAAAGTTGATGTTTGCTTCTTCTGCGGTTTACAATAATATGCCGGTTTTTACCTGACTAAAAATGTTGTTTTTTTCTTCCTGTCATTGGAATATCATAGTTAATATGTGTAGTTTTTATAAACTGTTGCAAGTTATATAATAACATACGAGTGCGATTTGCCTTTATTGCAACTACGAGTTGGCCCCTAATATTTAACATTTATTTTCATGACCTTTGTCTAGATACATGTTTATATTGATGATTGTTGCTTATTATTTAGGTGTTCCGACCGAGAACACCTCCAGAGGCAATTGAATTGGTCTCCCGTCTATTGGAGTACACGCCATCGTCAAGAATAACTCCACTGGAAGCCTGTGCCCATAACTTTTTCGATGAACTTCGAGATCCTAACACTAGACTGCCTAATGGTCGGGAGCTTCCGCCTCTTTTCAATTATACCGAACATGGTGAGTTATTAGGGCTTTATTTGTTTACACTTTGCATTTCGTGCGTTTGCAATTAATTAGATTTTTTTTCATCCAGTTAATTTTATTACAGTTCTCTGTTAATTATGTTGTTTTCCTTATTGCAGAAATGGGGATACAGCCACACCTTAATCAAATATTGATTCCTCCTCATGTGGCTGGTTCATCGGGATCCAACACGAACACTCAAGAAAACAGCGGAGGGAATGGAGGCGGAACTAGTGCTACAGACCTTATTGCACCTTCAGAGCAGGCAGCCACAGCGTCTAATCCAGATTCCACTTCATCTCAACCAAATCCTTAAAACACCGTTGAAACTTCAGTTATTAAATTACAATATATACAGTTAATATATTAATAACAATATTATCATTTCATTTATGTAGGACAGTAGAGTTATTGTACACACTACATTACTACTGTAATACCTAATTAAATATTACACTGTGTACTATCGCGATGATAAGTAATAATGGCAGGAAAAAAAACTAATGAGTAGGGTTTACGAATACTTTTACTGCTGCACCGCGTCTTCACCTTCATCATCTAACAAGTAAAATGAATGTGTTAATTAATTCTTAACGATAGTGTTTTACAGTAATGCTTATTGTTGTTGCTGCAGTTTTGAGGAGTAGAGTGAAATAGACCAGTTTTCATTTCTACTTTCCCTACTAACGCACAACATGATGCATTCATTTACAATACATACGAAGAAGAAAAAAATATCTACATGCCTGAACAAAACTTTACTACACATGTTAAGGTAGAAATCAGAAATCTTACTACGTGTCTCTCTTTTTTAAGAAAAAGCATTGATTACATATTAAATAATAATACACTGTTATGTAACGATATCAGGAAGGAAATTGTGACTAATCTTATATGTATTGTATGTACAATGTAAGGGAAAAATCTGGACGGGCAATATGCTTTCCTGATACTTGTTACTAAATTAATTTTAATGCCATTACTATTGTAAAATGTTCTGGTTGATGCTGTGTTGTGTAGTATAAAAAATGTGACAAAAATTTGATATCATGATGATGATTGAGTATACCTTATTTACTTAAGAAGGCAGGTCTTTTTGTAGGCTTTTTATAGAGTGGTGTGTCATTTATAGAAAATGCAAGGAATGTTTGTAAGAGCAAAGAAAACACTAGTGTTTGTACTTGTGACCAGTGACCAATGTAACTAATCCTTTTCTCTTCAGAGTAGACGTGGCGGTTATCGTGTCTACAAAAATAGGTATATAAAGTCTATTGCAGAAGTGTGTCCGTGTAAGTAATGTTTGACAGTCAATAGACGTTATTGACAAATTTGGAATTTACATTTTAAAATGTCATGTTTTATGGTAAATTATTTAGTTTGTACGACTACGTTTGCATCAGTTTTTATTCTGTAATTTGCACATGCATGAGAATCAACTTATTAGAACTGAGTGCAACAACCCTTTAATATTATCATCAGCAAATTATTATAATTTACTTAAATACAGAGTACTACTACAAACATAGTAGTTGATGATGACATAATAGTCTTTCGTTACA
>JAQIXW010005249.1:0-10626 GCA_034700685.1 Willowsia buskii | reverse complement strand
ACTGATTGACCAACGGGGGAATCATATTGGGGTTACGCTACGTGACTTGGCCATTGCCTATCACTAGTGAGGGGCATCTTGGGAATTGGGACTCTTCGTTCATTGTCATTTCTCATGTTTGCTCATACCTAGCCACAATCGTTGTTACATCACTTTTACCCTACTCTAAATTAATACAATTAATTGGTAAGCATCTCGGAACTACACCGCTAATAAAATAGGCAGGCACTGATGACCTTTTAGGCCACATGCCACTTTCAATAGTAGTGTAACTTTTCGAGATATTTGAAGTATCGTAGTTTTGTACATTATGCAATTTATCTGGTCTAGAAATAATTAGTAATTATTTGATTTCGGTTTCTTTCATTATCGTACCTGTGTAAAGTGAGAGCTCAATCCTACGTGCGTTTACTAGTTAACTATACTACCTAACCACCTTTTATTGCAAACTACAATTAATTACAAAAGACTAGAACTAGACATTTGAAACTCAAGAATAATATATGAGGTAACATTCCATGCAAGTACAATTACTACCAATCAATTTCCATTCAGAATAAATTCTGATTTCTTTCGATTTAAACTTAACCAACCATCACTTTATTTGCTTACTCATTGCATACTGCTGTGCTATTTGATTCTCATATTACCCCATATTCATCATTTCTTCTCTTTTCTCTCTCATTTTCCTACAACTGCACAATTGCAACAATACAAAAATATATTTGACAATAAAGGGGTGATACAACAGGGTTTTACAACTGTTTAACCCTTTACAGGGTTATACAGTCTATTTAATTATTAAAGCTGTTGTCATTTCACGACAACTGATTAAATGTTTACATTTCATTGAACCGTATTGCCCTGGTCGTAAATTATGCATTCGTTTTACAAGATTTTTTATACTAAATCAGAACACTCAAAAATTTCTCTTTCATGGTCAAAATTCTTTTTTGTTAGCTTATTTATAAGTAATTGTAACAATTTAGCAAACTTATTGGCTCATAGTGTGCATATCAATGCTACAAATCAAGAGGATTCATTGGTCACTGGGAACTATACGATATTAAACGCTGATGGAACTACTATGGGTCGAGATTATTGTTTAAATAATAATAATCCAACTCATTTTTATTTACTTTGGAATTTACCCGTCAGTCAGTATACGTTTACATCTATTTACTTTTATATTTATTTACATATTACTGCGATTTGGAAAAATTCAATTCAACGTTGAGATTGAAGGCAATTTTTGTAGCACGAGTTTAAATAATGTCATTAAAATGGTCAAGAAAGTATTGACAAGTTAGCAACACGTACGCCAATTATACTTTGTGCAACTTTTATTGTCTGATTATAATGAGCAGACGCAATATGTTTGGAATAATTTATAATAATTTTATTGACTTTGTTGCACTGATTTAGTTCTTCTGGCATTCACAAGAAATCACAGCATTGTAAACACCGAATTTGATCTAGTTACCATAGTTGACTCCCACCCGTATGGTTTTAAATTAATTTATAAGTTTGCAAAGTTAGAAATATTTGGAGATACATAAAATATGAATAAGTCAAATTTTGTGGAGCATCTTTCCTTTTGAATTTGTTGGCACACAATGATTTGTCAGCATATGCTTACACAATGAGATGTCAATTTACATGGTACAAGTTAACATTTACAAGTCAACAACACAAGAATGTTTGTTCCATGGAAGTAATAAAAATGACTAAATTAAAACTGCTTGTAAAGTCAAGCAACACTATTATCACATTAATCAACAGATCTACAATGTTTAGGAGCTGTTGTTGTTCACAAAAAACGGGTTTTTCCTCCTTATCGTCAAAGAATACAAATAAAAATGACAATTGGACTTTCCTATTACGTTGACAATTTAATCTTGTTATTCAACCTGATTTGTATTATCGTAAAAGTTGATTCTTACTATTTTGTTAATTAAAAACAATGGTTTAGTGATGTAACCCGTCAGATCCAAAGTTTGAATTATGTCGTAAGTTTCCTCATGTAACATATCGGTAGAATTTCATGGGCATTGGCAAAACAATGTGCTTGTTTTGGATGCTTGAACGTTCATGTGGATGTAGTGCGTGTTATCAAAAACGCAATCAAACAGCGAAGGACCACCTTATGAAAACGCATCGTCTCAAAAATCATTGTTTTGTTAAACCAAATTACTTATTTGTTGTAAGAGTGGAAGGATTCGTTTGACATATCGAGGGCCTCGATTCAGAAAGCCGCACATGCAGCAAAAATTTTTTCCAGGAAAGCCCTATATGATTTTCACGATTTCTCGCAGAAGGTCGTATATGCAAAAATATAAATTTTTCAGGAGGACTGAAATAGTTTTACGTTAACATTTTTTATTGATTTTTTCACAAAAACATTATTCTAAAGTTACAATCGATTAATTTTTTTGTGAGGTAAGTTTTTATAAAACCTATGACAAGAATCTGGTAAAACATGCTGCATACTCAATAAATCATCGTACTTCCGCCTTGCAATTTCAAGAGGAGCATCATAAAGACGAGGAAAAACAGTGCTGGGATCGACCCGGAAACGCCTTGGAAATGGTTGCCATATCTGTTTATGATCCGTCTTGTATTCTAATGTTCCGTCTGGCTTGTATTTGAGCTGTCTTAAATCAGTTACATGTGGATCCATTTTTCGATTACCCGGGCGAATACTTTTGTACACACAATTTTTTGAATAATCTCGAAAGTCAGATACCGTCATCCATCGAACTTCATATCCGCCGTGTTCCTTCCGTGCAGAGCGACATATTTGAATATAGTCAGTCGGAAGATAAATTGATCGTCCATTTAAATGATTTTCGATTTTGCCATGCACTGAGTCGACTTCCATTTGGGTGTGCCCCTTTTCCAGGTACTTTTGAACAATAACTTTGTTTTCCTTAACGCAATAGTGTAACAATGCATTGGTCATAGTAGAGTTTCGGTTTTGACTAGTTGCTCCATCGCTGTATACATAAATTGGCAGATCATCTTTAAAATTTTCGTCAATATATGATGTAAGGCATGATGCAAATGTTGACGCCACAAGGTCTGCTTGTGTCTCATCCCATAAGTAGCAGGTGGCATGAGAACTCGCCAGGTCATATACAGTAAAATTATGAACTAAAAGTTTGGTTTTGTAATATAGTGCACTCGCTGTTAATACTGGACATAATAGAACTTTCTGCACATCCATAGTAATTACGTGAATATTTCCTTCCACAGCCACCATTTTGTCTCTTCTTTTTTCCTCGCGAGCAGCATCCTTTTTGATACAATGAACATTATATTCATCCAATGAAAGATTACCGACTCTGTAGCTTGAACAAGTATCGCACTGATCCTTTTTAGGCTGATGGATGGCGATGCTTTGTTTGTTGATAAGTATGGAAAATGATGATTCACATACCGGTTTTACCTCTTTCTCTGAGCATTTAGTTTTATAGAGTTCGTACACCTCAGCTATTGTTCGGAAATTGGATTCTAGATAAAGCTTCTTGGTATCTTTTCGACAGTAGTAACTAGGTAGCTTTGGCAGAGATTCTAGGAATTGAGATGCAAATTCAGTGTTTCCTCCTTTTCTTTGGGGCTCTGCTGAAGGTTTTTTTCGGTTCAGTTCTGTGGAGAGATCGTTGCGATTCAGTTGCGGTGAGGAAATCCTACGGTTATTGAGGGACTTCGTTAACCATGCTCGCACCTGCTTTTCTCCCATTCCAAGTGTATTAAGGAACATCTTTTTGCAAACTTGTTATTTTACCCCATTCAGCTTCAAGTAGTAAAGGTATGTGGCATTCTTTCGGGTGGGTCCTGTTTTAATTGTACATCGACTTGGAATCTTTTGGTCTACCAATGATAGTACATACGATTGTTTGGCCTCCCATCCGTGGCACTGCCAGTAGTTTTTGAAAATATCTTGCCGATCTTCTTTGGTGAATTCTGAACAGAAGCGGTTTGAACTTTTCCTACATTCCGTGGATCGACATGGTGGTTTTAATTGTCTTGCTTTACGGGGTATGTTCTGTGGGTTGTTCCTTCGATGTGTCACGGAGTCTACGTGTTTAGAAAATCCAATGTATGCTTCTCCTCTTTCTCGTTTTTTCTTATTGATTTCTCTGAATGAAGAGTGCACTGGTGAAGTTGAAGAAGTCGCCAAGTCAACAGGCTCATCCTGACATGACACGACAAAATCATTATTAGTTAATAGTTTGTTTACATTCAATCAAAATGCTAAGCATATTCACTTTACCGATTCCAAGATATTTGGAACTGGATGGCCATAGTTCCAATTGGGATTGAATCTTGGTGTTGGGAAAACAAATTCCCCACCTACATCTATTCCAGTCGTGTTTATATTTCCTTCATGCTCTAGGCACCCAAGAAAGCCATCCAAGTCGAGTTGGAACTCCTCATATTCAAATCCTGCATGAGAATCTTCTTCACTTTCCAACCTTTCATTGTATTCATTGAATGAGATACGATCATCAGTGCACAACTCCAAACGCGCCTTTCCAGTATTTTCTTGTCCAGAAGTTCCTTCCAGCTCCTTTAAAGCAGATTCTTTTTTTTCGATCGTGGTAGCAGGTGGTGAATCCTTACGATATGACTCCAATATATTCGATATTCCACCTATTATTATAAAAATAAAAATTTACTGCATGCCAACATAACATCATTAAGACCACTTGCAATTTGCACTGAGTAATAAGTAGAAATAGTTTGTGTACTAATTTGTTGCTAATACTTACTGATTTGTATCCCACTTTCAATACATGCTTGTGCAATTTCACTAACAGTGTGGCACTCAGAATCAGATAAATCTAATTCGGACTCGGAAGAATACTGATCCATAATGAAAACTTATGAAAATGATTCTTTTAAAAATATCGGTATAAAATAATTTCCAGGTGATTGTTTCAGATCCAGACCAGGTTTTTCTTTCTTCATTGAGCTGTCTTCAGAGATCTCATCATGGACGGTTCATTTGTTGTGTGTTACTCCTCACGAAAATATTTTATTTTGCACATAATTTGGATACCAAAATGTAGAGAAAAGAATGGCCTTTCTTTTGGCGCTAAATTCTCATTTTCCCCATATTCTGCATATACGACCTTCTGCGAGAATTTGTGAAAATCATATAGGGCTTTCCTGGAAATTTTTTTTACTGCATGTGCGGCTTTCTGAATCGAGGCCCTCGATATGTAGAATAATGGTGAAAAATAAAATTTTGAAGAGCTTTCAGCCGTTAAAAAATAACAGTTTAATTAATATTTATGATTTATCGCCAATCAATCAAAATGTTAACTTTCTTCTGTCAAGATTTCTAAGTATTTATCTGTATCTACAGTAATCATTATAATTTAACTTTTGACTTATCTGTGGCATAAATATATAAGACATTCACCTTTAATATTGTTCAATTTACATCCAAATTGAGTATTTGAGTAAGTTTTGTAAATACAGGGGAAAGCACGTTTTGCATCACATTTTTAAAAACGATCAATTTTGTCCTAATCATCATCAGTTTTTCAAGGAAAGTCGAAAAATGCCAAGTTTTCCGTTTTTGGTGCAGACCAAACCTAATAATTAGCAAAAAACTCAAAAATTGAGAAAAGTTATTTTTCTCTTCGTAGATTTTCTAGAAAAATCTGATATTTTGCATGACTATGTATCATGCTAAGACGCTTCTTTTGCTATAAAATTCACAATATTTTACATTGTTTTCAATGCAATAAAAAATATTTTATCATAAAAATTGATATATTAATGTATTTTACTCATATTTTGAGAGAATTTAAACTAAAAATTGAAAAACCAAGAAACATCCCCGTCTCAGTTTTTCTTGCTCTACAAAACCCACTAAATAGATTTTCAATACATTGAGTTAAGCCGGAGCTATCGCGTTTATGTTAGAAAAACCTTTTTGAAATTAAGGCACATTTTTTAAAAAATCATAACTTCTGACAGCAAGTATTTCCGGAAACAACGGTAAGCTTGTTAGAAAGAGCATTAAAAGCTCTTAATACTAAGCTATTTACAAGTCCAAGTAAAGCATTAAAATAGTCTGTCAAGAGCAATTGAAAATTTTGAAAACTTTCAAGCGATATAAAATGTAACAAAGCTGTGCCAAACAATGTAATGTATACTTGTTTTGTAGGCCAATTCATCAGCATTCTTTTGACATGTTGCTTTTTAAAATTTGTTAATCCTGTAAGTTTTTGCAAACAAGTTTATATTCAGTGTGTAGTTTTGTGTTACGGATGAGCACATGCAATGTTGTCGTTTTCTGCCAATAATACGACTGCTATATTCATTAGCGAGTTGCGCTTGATTTTACATCCCATCCAAGTGTTTTTCGACTCCAATATGGACATTTTGGCTGGATATGGGAACACACATTTATAGAATTTTTAGGTACCCTTTACATTAAAAGTGTTCAGAATGGACAAAGCACATAACCGATTTTGATAAACAACATGTCAAAAGAATGCTGATGAATGTTTTGTAGAGGAAGAAAAACTGAGAGGGGGATGTTACTTGGTTTTTCAATTTTTAGTTTAAATTCTCTCAAAAAATGAGTAAAATACGTTAATATATCAATTTTTATGATAAAATATTTTTTATTGCATTGAAAACAATGTAAAATATTGTGAATTTTATAGCAAAAGAAGCGTCTTAGCATGATACATAGTCATGCAAAATATCAGATTTTTCTAGAAAATCTACGAAGAGAAAAATAACTTTTCTCAATTTTTGAGTTTTTTGCTAATTATTAGGTTTGGTCTGCACCAAAAACGGAAAACTTGGCATTTTTCGACTTTCCTTGAAAAACTGATGATGATTAGAACAAAATTGATCGTTTTTAAAAATGTGATGCAAAACGTGCTTTCCCCTGTATAAAAGTTACTCATTGCAAACTTTCCTCTCTTTCAAAGTCTCCCTTTCAAATATTTTGCAATGGCCTTTAATAAATTTATGTTCATCTGTGCGCTTTACAGCGTACTCACAGTTTGCGTTTTATCTAAAGCGTCTGCTGGAAATTCCAAGTATAGGAATAATCTAGACATCGTTAATGTGACATCTACTTGTGGGGGAGTCATTACGGATCCAAGAGGTCAAATTTCATACAAAATCTTTGATCATTGGGATCAGTTCCTCTTGATCCCAATGGTTTTATTTACAGTACAAAATCAAATGCTTCTTGATTATTTGTTCTACCAAGTATGCATATATATAGGGAAATCAAACAAACGAGGTCAATCGTAGGAAAATGCAGCAACTAAATAAGCAGTTATCATCTCAAAAACATTTTTGGTGTTAAATAAACAACCGATCTGCTGTAAAAGGAAAATGCTTAATTTAGATTTTGTGGAATAATGGGAAAAAAGTGTTTTGAAGTGTTTCAGCAGCTACAAGGACACAAGCTTAATTTATAATTTGTCGGTAATCAATCAAATAGTTTTCCGTTTTGCTGTCAATATTTCTAATACGTATGCACAATATCTTTATTTACAATAATGATAATAATTTAATTCTTTCATTTTTTGGCATTCGACATTCAGCTTCCATTTGTATCATTCAACAAAGAAATTTTGCATTGAAAACACAAGTCACCCTTTCGAGTATTTTGAAATGGCATTTATTAAATTTATGTCCATCTGTGCGCTCTACAGCGTACTCACAGTTTGCGTTATATCTAAAGCGCCTGTTGAAAATTCCAAAGATGTAAGAAATCTGGACACCGCCGTTAACGTGACATCTGCTTGTGGGGGAGTCATTACGGATCCAAGAGGTCGAATTTCATACAAAATCTTTGAGCCCCTGCTACCGAATGAACGTTGTGTGTGGGTTATACAGGCTCCTGATGCTGGAGAGTATGACGTTTACCTAGACAGTCTTGGAATTCCTGAATCAGTGATTATATCCGCACTTGGATTTGGATTTTATGGAAACATTACATCTGTTGTACCGTAAGTGGTTTATACTACGAATATAATATTGGTATTGTCTGTGGACAAGTTGACTAGTCGCAGTAGAGTGGAAATTTCAATACAGTTTTCCTTTTTGTATCTTACAGAACATCACCAGATGACATATATATTCCTAACCAAAATTTGCTAGTTATAACCCTTTACACTGGTCCAGAAAACATCACCGACGGCGGAACAGGATTTTCCCTTTTATTTGTAGGAACACCTACTGCTGACGGACAACTAGTAAGCAAAAACTCAACACATCAATTCATTTCGGCTAACTCTGGACACCACAAGTTTCCCCTCGGTAGACATCTTTATGACAATTCCGAATTGTCAACCTTTATTGTGACTCCAACTTCAGACACTAGTGGAAATTTCCGGAAAACCAAAGTCGTATATACCTTGAAAGGATTGGGAGAAGAATGCTGTGACATTTTTTGGTATTATTTCCTTAATCTGAGTTACACAGGTGCAGATAAATGGGAAGTAATTGGCGCGTAAGTAAATCGAATTTTGTCACCCAAGACACAGTGAAGCACAGTGACTGTATGTTTCTAATGCTTTTGTTTATTTTGTTAGAGTTTGCACGGGAACTCAGTCTTATGTTTATAGACATCATGATTTAATTCTGCTAATATTTAACAGTGATGAAAGCGAAGTAGACACTGGATTTCATCTTTATGTCCAGGATGACCACTGTTAAGTCTCTAGTTTCAAATGATAGCTTAAGCAGTTGATAGTTTTGAAATCATTTTAAGTCGAAGTCAAAATGGATTCTATTATTTGTGTGCAATGTTAATAAATTAAAATATTTGTAAAGAGTTGTGCTAAAATTAATTATTCGCACGCATATGTTTGAAAACGTAGGTGATTCCACATAATCCTATATAGGTGAGCGTAAGTATTTTTGAGCATAAAACGGGTATAACAGATCGGCTTTAACATAAATATTCTGTAAATAATATCTAAGAATTTCATGCTTATCGTTTTCTCACTCAAAATCACGCCACTACCTATGCATGCTAACATGATAAGTACAAAATCGTATCTTATCTTTGTCTACAGCAATCGCTGATGTTTATATAAATGTCTGCTGTTTTCTGATACACATACATCATTGCATTAAATTGTTTATCTGAAACTTTTTAACAGATTCGTAATCAGCACTTCCGAATTTGCTTGTAAGATTTATAAGCTGTCGTCGAAGTCGAATACTTTTGATTTGGTCAGGTAGCACAGATATTTTATATCTATATTTGTAATTCTTTGGATGTAACATAGTTTTTTAAATATTTTTTGAATTGGAAATGCATATCGTGTTGGCTTTGTGTACAGTATTGATGAACAGTACAATAATCCTAAAACAATTTATTAAAACCATATGATTCCTTAGCGAGCTAATTTATTTATTTACATTTGCCGAATTAGTAACCCATCAATATTGATAATATCCTCGCTTCAATATCAGGAATTAAGCTACACCATTCTACCTTACGACATTACTATTATTTAATAAAACAATGTCTACTTCTTTAATTTCATTGTAGTGTAAAAAAATTATAAGCATCATTAGTAATTCTACTATACAAACAGATTAATTGATATACCAGAAACTTCAACTCAAAAGCGTGTTTTGCTAGATTCTTTAGAAGGGAAATTGTGGCTTTGAAATTATCACGATAAGTAGACTGGACTTTGCTCTCATAACTGCGAAGACTTGAAGAGTGTGATATCTCGCATTTAATTTATTATTAGCAACAAAATAAATTCTTGTGTCTGGCGCTGTGGTTTTGTGGTTTCTCATATTCACTCAAGCTAATTATATATAATTATATTTAATTAAAAAATTTTGCTAAAAAATCTTTACCACTATATCCGGTTGGAATTTTATGCACATATAATTCGAACATTGGCTCTTCTTCATTATAAATGTCTATAGAGACGGTACTAGAACAGCAATACATTTTATGTATCTCAATGGAATTTTTTATCACGAGGAATTTTAAACGCAGTTAAGAAAACAACATTTTTGTACATAAAAGAGTATTTCTGATATATTTTTAAAACTTGTTACTACTAACAATGATCAAAAGTACTTTTGTAGTGTTTTGCATTATTATTGCTGGTGCTAATTGTTTTAGTTATGGAGACCAGTTCAGTGATATATGTCGTCACCGATCAACGCATTTCATGGATATTATATGCGACACTAATTTTGATCTTGAAAGGAGTAAAGCGCTCAGAAATGTGGATTCCAAGACAAGCTCCTCATACGGTCCTGCCACTGAATTTTGCCAAAGAATCATCGGACAGAAATTATTGAAACTTTGATAACAAATGACCGCTTGAACCTGACCAACTTACCAGGATCACGACTACTCATTGAAGCAAAAGCTTCTGAGGACCCAACAGACACAATCGGTTACATTATTTCGAAGAGACTGGGTGGAGAAACAAGAGATGGCTGGAATATATTTCCCAAATTCAAAACTTTAGTCAAGACAATGCCCTGGCTATCAAATCGATGGAAGATTCTATTATCGAAATCATTAATCAAAATAATTGTACTGTGTGCTTAAGTGCAATTCTGGAATACCCAGATGACGGATATCGGCCATCCAGA
>JAQIXW010005248.1:0-10626 GCA_034700685.1 Willowsia buskii | reverse complement strand
CTCAGCGTCCCCTTATCCATCAAAGCTACATACAAAACAAGTGGACTGCTGCCAGCCGTGTTCCCTATATCTTGATAATATTTATATCGTGACTGACCCTCCCATATTTTATAGGCATTAAATCGGAACGTTGCAAACTGGGCATACGTAATGCTCAAACGTATATTATGAGCAATAAGCATCCTAACTTTCATTGATAAAAGGATAATTTCCAGAAAAATGGGAGAAAAAGATTAAGACGTTATTTTCAACAAGGTTACTCATGCAGTATTCGTCCGTATTCATTTTGGTTTACACAGCCGTCAGTCCCAAATCTTTAGCTGGTAAATAAATTCGATTTTATTTTGCAAAGAAGTTAAGATAACAAAATCAAAATATTTTAATTCAATATTAAGTATAAAATACGTATAACGACTTATTTATGAATTGACATTCTTAACTGCGGAAAAAGGCTAACGCTAAATCGTACGTCATGTTAAAAGAATTGTCTAAATCTAAAGTTTCAGTTTATTAACAGTTTTTTCTTTCCAATTCATTCCAGTACTCATGAACAATTAAGATAGTCACTGCATCAATTACTGCCACAGCCGCTGAGGACCAGCCAAGCTCTCCGGTTGAGCAAAGCGCAAACGTCATTTGCAATATATCGATAGCAAGTAAAATGCAATTAATCCGAATCCAAATCTTCAACAAATGCAAAGCTTTTTGAGGGTCCGTATCCTATAAGTTGGTATTGCAGAATTTTTCAATTAATTATTAATATTCAGTTTCAATATTTTGGATTGTAATTCTTTCACTAGGGCTAAGGTTATTATTAATATGGAAACATATTAAAAACTTCATTAGAATTTCTGTCGGCATATGTAACTACGTCGTGTAATTAAATTTTGGCTTACACGATTGGTTGCTATTATTAAAATCACAGATAACCAAAGAATGATTAAAAGCAAAGCAAGTACCACAAATGCAACTCCAGAAATAGAGACATCTACGTCTTCTGAAATGGAAAAATGCATACTAAAAACTTAAAAGATTACTTAACTTATGATTATAATTATTTTAATTAACCTTCAAAGTCCTCCAGTAGCTCTCTTAATAATTCATCGTTAAGTATATCAGGTTTTACTTTTAAAAGGACCGACAATCTGACCAGGGGTATAATCAAAATGCAGCACAAGACCTAGTTTGACCCAAAAATGATTAAAATTTATTTTTACGTTATGTTATGCTATCAGCAATATTCTATGTACCTACCAACTCTGCAATAGCAGCAATTCGTGCTGGTTTTCTCCAAAATAATTTAGCCATTTTCAGTTTTCTTTTTGTGCACTGTAACTAAAAAGCACTGTCTAAAATTTTGATGTTTTGGAAGCAGTAACCTAACCTACACATAAATTTTACCAGTCAATGTGTAGAGATCATTTTAGATCAGATCAGATCATCAGATTTAAATCAAATCTATTAGTTTTTTTCGACCATCTATGTATTACTGCCAATGCAAAAGCAAATTTCATGTAAGGTCATTTTCTGGTCTTATCGTGATTGACCTTCAGATATATGAATATCATCAACATTTTTAAAGGTGTGTACTGACACATATCAGGAATCATGAGCATACTAAGTTTCATTAAAATTATAACAATTTGATGATTACGCATGTATCATGTGTGCATGTTTATCTTGGTTATCATTTCTTCCACAGCCATTCCATCTGGGGTTCAGTATGGTTCACCCAAAAAATATCTTATGACAACCAAATATGGAGCTAGGGATACGCATTGTGGGTTTCAAGATTATACAATCTCGCTCTGCAAAGCAGGTCAACTATTAGGGTCATAAGTAATACCAGCAGTCGGTAGAAGATTCTAGAAGAAGTTACAAACAGAAACTGAAAATACTCTCTCGTGTTTCATTTATTATTAAAGCGCTGATTGAATATGCAGTTGATATTTTGAATGAGGATGAAAATGGGGAGTAGGCTGCACACAAGGCAGTGAAAATGGATGCCATTTTTGTTTAAAATATTTGGTTAGTCGACTTCCATCTTTTTTATTTGAGAAAGGAATGAATGGGAAAACGTTGATGGATTATCAATCAAGTAGAAATTTTAAAAAATCAGTACAAAATCACTGCGGAGAAATCAGACTATACGAGCTGCTCTTACATGTCAATATGATGAAGTTTCATTTCTGATGAAATTTTAAACTATGAAAAACTTTGTGATGTGAAAATTATGAACGTGATAATGATAAATACATTTTAAATGCCAATGTAACAATTTTGGTCCATAAAAAACAAAATTTATGCAAAATTAATCATTTAAGTGACTTTTGCTAACACTGAAGCTTATTTATTTAACAATGCGTAAGGTTTTGCATACAAAACAATACCAGTTTTAAGAGTGCTTTTGTCACTGTCAATCAATTGTTTACATCAGCATAAATAAATTCAAATGTGGAGTTTACATTTGAGTCAAGCTATTTTTATAGCAAACTCATGTAATATTTTCTACTGGGCGAAGAAGGAAAAATGTTAACTTTATTATGCTGTAATGACCCTCCTTTGGAAAGAATTTTATATGTGGATTTCTTCTCTCTAAAACTGCCAAGCGAGAAGAAAAACTATATGTCGAGATGTCTATTAAGCATTAGAGGATTACTGACTTTTTCCCTATAAATTATTCTAGCCGTTTTCTGAAGCTGCTGGCAAAAGTATTGGAATGTAAGCTTTAAATGCTGAATGTACTTAAATAAGACTTAATGTCCATCAAGCGTCAATTTTGCCTTGATAAAAAAATATGAAAAAATGGTAGATTGCGTGCTAAAGTTATGGGCTTTCCTTTTTACTCCAAATCAATAGATTTCCGGTATTACTTTTTAAACAAGTTATGAAGCCTTTTATTTCCAAAGCGCAGCAGTGACGATATAGTCTGTATAAACGGAGAGTCCTGACATGGGAAAATCCTTGGTACAACAACATGGTCCTATCGTCATCTCCAACGGTTTCATCTGAACTACTTGCCTTTCCAAATTTTTTTTCTTTATCCCATTCTTATCCAATAACCCCATTTTCTTCAAAGCATCCAAAAATTCAATGCTAGCACTGTGCACCCTCGACAGAGCATGATAAGTATGGTGTATTCTGGAAATTGAAAACTAGAAAATCCAAATTTATAAGAAAACATATAACCAAAAAACTTGACAAATTTGAAACACAAAAGAAATTCTTACAAAAATATCAAAGAAAAGTGTTCCAATATCGTTCCAGCCTGCGCCTGACCTGAGCATTTGAAATATGAAAAATGCTTCAATGAATTGTTGAGTTCCCATAAGTAAATAAAACGCTAAATGCATTCCTCCAAGTATATTGGTAATTCCATCGCGAACACAAAATTCTAAATTTCTATAGACCACTAATAAATCTTGAATTCGTTCAGGGCAGTTGCAAATTTGCAGTTCTTTTTTCACGCAGATTACAGCACTTTCTAAATGATAAGCTATCACACTTGGAATAGTGAACATAGCAGACCAATATAAAAGCTCTGTGAAAACGTGAACCGTTACAAATATCCAATAGAGAAAATACACAACTGAAGACTGTTTCCAAGGTAATAAATCATACAAGCCATATGGATCATCATCCATACTTTTAAGCAGTGGAAACGAAAACCCAGCCCAAGTGAAAATGTCAATAGTGACATTATGAAACCACAAGATTTTGCACTTTTTTGAGAGTGTATATCCAACTTTCTCATTTTTGTTAAGATGCTCGTCATACTGAAGAAACGTGCTTTCCAAAATATTCGTCAGTCTCTGGAAACACAGTTTTAAATGTTTGTTGCAAAATAATATGTCGTAAATTATAACCTCTGATAAAGCCATTGGCCACAGCAAGATTCCAAATATATTCATTATGTCGACTGGCTCTCCATTCTGGTGGCTAGCTAGTATGGATTTTGTTATTCCAAGAAATTGATTCACGATTATGATAACTGTCGCTAAACGCAGAAATATGTAGATAATCCATGATCCACGAATTCTTGGAGCAATAAAATTAAATACTGGACAGAGTCCACCGTAATAATAGTATGATAAAATGTAGTAGAAATACTTTGTTGAAGGTTTTTGAACCATTTTAAGGCCGTGATGTAGCCTTTTAATGTAAACTGTTAAAGAGAGAGCGAAAGACTGTATGAAGCTAAAATATTTGGTTGTCTTGCGTGTCTTTTAGACATTTTGTATGCATACAGCTGTTATACGGGCATTAAAGATCTGTTGTTAGGTAAAAGTGTCTCTAAAATTTTAAATAGATAGCTGAAGACACGTAATTCGTGCTTTTTCTATTTTACTTGAGTGTCAGCACTGTCAGTTTTGTCTAAAGCCAAATGAAGCTAGATAAATATTAATATTGCTCTTTCAGAAGTAGAAGCAGGCTCAAATATGTGTGCTGAAAGTGGGAGCTCGAGTCAACATTTAAATAAGAAAATAAGTTTCGGCTAAAAGCGTAATTTACATAATAAGGAGCATATTTGCTTTTCTTTTTCTCTGGTCTAATAACACTTAAATATACTAATTTTTAAAAATATGTGTCCTTACTTTTAAAATTATACAGCATTTTATGAGAATAATGCGAGAATGTATACTTTGTCTGGTATCGGATTTACGATGCATGAATCTGACTTAATTTTAATTGACGGTTAAGATAATTATTAGAAAGTTGGGATTAACTCTGTTGTTTTTCTTCTCAGCAGTTTTTCTTCGCCACGAACCAAATAAATTGTCCAGTTGTGCAAAGTAAGTATATAATTTTATAGTAGTTTATTATATTCTAATACACTTCGTATTATATTACAATTGAAGGATTACAAAAAATTGTAGGAAAAAAATCAAATTCAAAACTACATGAATTATTTAATGAACTAGAAAACAAGTTCTATAAGTTTTACTGTATTTATAATATATCACTAACACTATATGTATTTAAACAAATTATTTTAATCATGCTAACCTTCAAAGTAGACGCATATAAAATTTACAATGCGAATATATAATTAAATATTTGACTGGAGAAGGAGAGGTATATCTTTTACACAATTCTTTACATATTATTACTTTTAAAGGAAATATTATGAAAATAGTTGTAAGACTACCTCATAAATATACGTTTTGAGTCAGAATGCTTACTTCCGCAGAAAGTGAAAATTTGAAGATGAGGAAGTTTCACCCATAATTCAGACTTGTATGGGTCTACTACTCCATTTTCTTCACCACCTGGAATCGTCCTTAAAGTTATATACGTTTCTTCCCAATCCCAATCATGTTTTTCAAACAATTTTCCGTTAGCCATAATTTCAAAATGTTTCAGCGATTTAGAAAAGTTGTATACAAATTTGGAATAGTCAGAAAACTCTAAATCAGCTCCATGTATAAGCTCTAAATATTCCAAGTTGGGCATGTGGATTAACTGCACTTGACTACGGTCATGAGGAAATTGCACAATTAAACTTGTGAGTGTTGCATGAAATCTCTGAATTTTTTGAAATATGGGAGTAAATAATGTACCATTCTCTTCCAGTCTAGTAATGACGTGTAATTTCTTGAGTGGTGATCTTAACTGTGTGAAATTTTTTAAGCCAAACTTTGTTTCATAGTTACAAAATCTGAAGTCAACCAAATTTGGTAAAGGCACTGAAAACACTATAGGATCTGTGTCCAAAGCTATTCGCTTAAGAGTATTTGCATACGCACAAACAAGAGTGTCCATAAAAGGGGTTGAATAGGTTGTGTCAAGCCTAGTTCCAAATTCTAAAGTCTCCAAATTCGGTAACTTAGGTAGTGGCGTCGTGCGTAAAAAATTCATGTATTTTGAAAACGTTGGCTCGAAATCCTTCTCGTGATCCCATGGCCTAGATGTCATTTCCATGTTGAGCATTGAAAATTTTCGCAAGTTTGGAGTTTCGGCTAGTACTCCGTAAACATCTTCCAAAAATCTTAAGGAATGCAAACGACCACCAGGAAAATCTATCTCCAAGTACCAAATGTGTTTCCCAAACCGTTCGAGAAACTCGCTGTATCCTAGTCCACTTAAAGGGTGTTTCGCCCGTAATGTAACTGACCTGCTAGGAAATGGATTTCCGCAGTGCTCGTTCATTTCCTCCATAAATTTGTAAGCCCATTTTCTTTCAGAAAATGGGCCAAAGACGGATGTGTTCCCAAAGACTTTCGTCAGACAGAGTTTTCGGGCTTCAGGAACTTTATCTGCTTCCATGTGGTGAGATTGGTGGTTCTGGAGAAAGTTGTTAGTTTCTTGTAACCATGTTTTGCACACTGTCCGACAATTTAAAACATTTTGATGGTCGAGATATTCAAATAAGTGCGGGAAAATCTATAAAAATTAAAAAGATATTGTTTCCCAAAATTATTTTTAATGCACTGGCAATTTACGAGCACCAAAACATAATAGTTTCTTACCAAGCCAAACATCCAGATTTGTCGTGAAGACTCCAGCATATTTGCCAAATCGTCTGAAGCCAGGTACATGTTAAATGTAGTAGATGGGTTTGGTATATTTAGTAAAATAATATTCCATATCTACAATAAAATGAGACAAAAGTCAAAGTTAGCATATATTTTCAGCTACTTTAATTAATACTCTATACAATAAATAAAAACACGAACCTCTGCCGGAAACACTGACAGTGCTGTTCTCATTTCCAATTTGGACTCCATGGCTCACAAATGCGAAATGATAATAAGAAAATTTAAATGAGAACGATGAAAAACTTAAGTTTTAATTTTATAACTTTTAAAATGTTTAGTTACAAATAACTGCATAATAATATGAAAAATCAACTTTAAGAATTACAAGCCAACAGTGTTTTAGCTAAGAATTTCCACCGGATAAAAAATTGTAGGCCAGCTGTCATCATGATGATAAACTTACATGTAGTAAGTAGCAAAGCCCAACCGACAACTGACTGGGCTCTTTCCTATAGTAAGCGAAGGGCTCTGCTTTCCTATCCTTTTTTATGGTGAGTGTTGATAAATAAGGGTTTCCTCGCTCTTTATCTCTTTTTCTCCCCCTTCTCACTCTTCAAAACAATAACAATTCTTTTAGGTGAGCCGTTGTGGTGGGACGGCGGTGGTATTGATGATGATGAAAAGTTTCATTTTTTAAAGTATCAAAAACTTTAGCTTTAGTATTTTCCACATAAACGGGGACTTTTATGAGGAAATGATTCATATGGAAATTCCATGTAACAGAGGGAAGAAAATCTTAACTTTTTTATATCTTAACCCAGCAGAAGCAAATATTAGACAACTTTTGAAAGTAACAGCAGCTTCCACCTAAAAAGCATTAACATTGTAAGTTTAACATAAAAATTTGTTCAATGAAAACCATCATAAATGATCAACAATTAATGAGCAAATCAGAAAATACAACGATCGTAATATAACAATTAAAAAATTTAAAATAATTAAAATACTCAATTAAAATCAGCAATTTTATTTTGAGTCTTAAAGTTTGTGACATGAAAAATCCTCTAGAAATTTTGTAAGTGTTATCTCCTCACAATATTTGACAGAGTTTGATAATTGATTAAAGTAGTTACATAGACCAAATTATATTAAGATTCCTTAAAAGTTCACAGAAACGAATTTGTGCATCCACTATATTCTGACATAAGGCTAGCCACTTTGTACTGTAAGAACTTTCTTACAAGTCTTGTTGATTTATAATCTAAAACAGTTTTTTCACAAATATCTTTATCATACAAACAGTCAGGGCATGTGCTCACTAAATACTTGACAAGTTGTATATTCCTGGTGTCAATGGCTATGTGAATGGCACATTGACCCTTTCCATTAGACATATATATATTAGCTCCATACTTAATTAGTCTTCTAATAATAAACAGAGACAATCCACTTTCAATTGCCCTTAAGATTACGGTTCCCCCATCACAGTCACACGCATTTAAATCCATCCCATTGTCACAAAACAACTTACAAACTTTTATAATCATATATCCCACTCTTCTCCAAACCAAACGACGACGTGTTGGGTTGACATCGGATAAAAATTTGTCGACAGTTTTTAGAAATGACAGAAACGGCGTGTATCCCTCAGTATTGAAACGATTGATTTCCTTTTCACTGCAACCATTTTCCAAGAAAAAATTCATGACCTTCAAGTAAGTTTTACTACATACAATATAATGATATGCTTGGCTTGAGATAAAGGAATTTTCCCCTTCATATTCCAAATGAGGCTTTCCTACATGTAGTACCGTATTTTTACTATTATCAACTATATTCACTTTTACACACAAATTTTTCAAAAGGAAATTCAGCAAGTCCAAAATATCTATTATATCCCTTCTACAATAAAATGGAAATACTGTATTCACTAGCAGCAAAAGTGGCGTTCTTCCCAACGCATCTCTCTCCTCAAGAAGCTCAGGATCCCTTTCTAAAATATTCCATATAAAACTTTTGACTCCTTCCATATATCGTGCAAATCTGTGATGATTTAATGAGAAAAGGGTGTAATGAAGAAGTCCAAATTTGCTAGTACTACGGTCTTTCAATTTGTCCCACCTTCCCTCACCTATATCTAGCACATTCATTACGCAATTAGCAATTGAGTATTCTTCCATATGCAAAGAATATATCAGTAGTTCAAATAGTTGTGCTTGGAATTGTAAAAGTATTGACATAATATTTTTGTAAGGATACTCTCTGGTACACCCAGCGTTTCCAGAGGCAGCAAGAAATTGAGATGCATAACGGAAACCGGGAATGGAAATCGGCTTGAAACTCATTTGAAGTATGTCCTCTACTAAGAGATGTCTGTTAGTATTTCCCTTTAAGAATAAAGGAAGTTTTAACACAAGAGGTCTTAACGCAATGTCCAGAAAATGACAGATAGTCGACTGCTCATATACAAATTCAAAACTGTTGTATTTGAGCGCCAACACTTTAGTCAGAAGAAACTCTTGGAAAATTTTGTCAATTTTATCCAAATTTTTATTTTGACAAAAGAAATTTTGTAAAAAGTTTGACACAAATTGGGCTACTAAATATTCAGCAAAAGTTCTGTGAATAAACTTTAAAGGGTGTATATTTAGCATGACACCGTGTTCCAAAGCCATAGTTGAGAGTGCTTCTATCACATGTGGTTCTGTTGGGACAGATATGTGATGTCTCACAGATTGCGCGACTTCACAGGAAAATATTAGTTTGATAGATAAGTACTCAAGATATCTATATGTTGATGCACGAATTATTTTCACAAAACAGTCGTCGTTAGAAATGTTCGTTGAAAGCATTTTCTTTTCTCTGATGTAAACTCCAAATTTTCTCTGCAACAGTTTATCATAGAGATCACTCAAATCAAACTTATCATTCTCCCCCAAATTGAAATTATGTTTAAGAATTTGTCCCTCATAGATCTCTGCTATCATTCTACATTGAAGAGGAATCGCAGCAATTTCAGCGTCTGCAGTTGAGAGACAATTTTCAATGCATTTTTCACCAAATGCTTTCAACTTGCAAGTGATATCGGTATTTATGGTGGATTCAGCGTTCAACATTTTATTCCAATATTCTACAAGAAATTTAATTTGTTCGGGAATACTATTAACGGATCCAATTTATATCCCAAATTGTGGAATGTAGTCCTTATGCAATCTAACATGTGATCTCTTAAGGTTACCCAAACCCGAGCTGGAAACTTATCTTCCATTTGTATAATTTTAAGTACATCTATAGCTAATGATTTATGTTCAGATTTTACTTCATCCAAGCCATCCAACATGATTTCAAATTGCACTTTGCTGGAACTTCCACAAAGCAAACTGTTCACAAGTTCAATTTCAAAAGGCTCTTCACATGTTAAGTCTGTTGTAGTCTTCAAAATTTCCTTTAAGGTTTGACTTGTATCACAGTTTGGATCAAAATTATTTTTTTAAACTTCCACAAACTGACACATACTTATTATCATTATAATTTTCTTCTTGTCGTGTGTCATATCGTTTATTAATTTCTGAGCCAAACTGATAAGCATTTGGGACTTTCCCATTCCTGGCTGGTCAGCAATAAAAATTAGTCGCTCTGACTCTTTACCACTTTCTAAAGAAGCTAGAAACTGTGATTCCGTCATTAACCCTGCTCGTTTTGAAGCTTTTAAAAATTCCGACTCAATATTGGAAAGCGACCCGTGTGTTCCAATCCATTGAAAAATGTCATTACCTTTATATTTTAAGAAATGTATATTTTTCCTAATATTTTGATCTTCCCATCCGTAAAATGAAAAAATGTGATTCCCCAAGCCATAAATGTTTTCGTCAGCAATTAGAACAGTGCTGTAAGAGCTCTTCACAATCAACCATGGAAATATATTTTCTACTTTCACTTCTGCAAATTTGAAAGATAAATTTGTCGGTAAAGTTACAACTCCATCTCTCAAAATCACAAATACGTCGTGTTCATATTGTTGTTCGAGTAAACTTTTGTGTACGTTTGAATATTTGCAAATACGCCTTTCCCCAGTGTTGCATATATTGTTCTTTGTTTTGTTCTTGTTCCATATTTTGGGTCGGAAAAATTTTATTGTTAGTTTTGT
>JAQIXW010005247.1:0-10626 GCA_034700685.1 Willowsia buskii | reverse complement strand
GTATTTCACTTGGTATTTAAATGAGACCGGGTCTCATTTAGCAAATTCAGCGAAGCTGACTTGCGAAATTAGCAATTACTTTTAAATCTAACTGCTATGAAGTAGTTTATAATGGGACAAGTATAAATTTTCAAGCTTAAGCAATTCACTGATAAATGTTAAACCCAGAATTTGCCTAAAAAGCACATAATACTTATTAAAAAGAAAAAACAATGACTTCCGATAAAACAATAATTAATAGCACATGATCGAAAATAAAAGCAAATGTATATGAAAATTTCATTCACCTTGGTAAGCATAAAGTTGTAGGATGAGAGCAATTATGAAACAGTCTGTGGACAACAAGTTGTAATGGTGGGTAAAATCATTTTGGGACTAGCACTTCATACAAATGGGTAGTGCCATTAGAATCCCATTTTTAATTGGGAATATGTCTCTGCGTATCATACGCACCAAAAACGAACAGTTACAAAAAAACTGGATAATCTTGGAAAAATGAAGGGAGAAAGGTGCACAATACGCTCAGAGAAGTCATGCATTCTTATGAAAATAATTTTTAGAATTTATTTAAATATTTGAATGCGGGTGAAATTTTCTAAACAAAATACATCAAAGCTTTGTCGAAGTGACGGACCCACACAAATCTTACTTACTCTTTATCATCTCTTTTGTCTTTGCAAAAATTTTCCTTTCTGGTAATATATTATGTAATACTTATCATTTTACAATCTCTTCACAATTCATTTGCCTTTGTTTTTTAAATATAATTTCGTATTGATATATGAGTGCAGAAATTTGGTGGCGCACGACATGAAAAAATCGTTCTCAAAACTTTTTTTTTGAAACTCTATTTCCCGCAATTTTAAAGCACATAAACAAACATCTTACTATGATTATCCCTGTGATCCGTTAACTAATACGTAGATTAATATTTTCACTGATTCCTCAAGCTAAGTTTCTACCTTCCCGGCATTCAAACATTGAAAAAGTGAAAAAACGTCACTACTTCAGATACAAACACGATACACCCTTTAGGTCTTAATTTAAGATTTAACTAGATCCTGTAGATCCATAACACATTGCTCTATTTCATGGAAGGCATAAGTTCATTTATCGTTGTCTTGTATCGCCTATCCAAAGCAATTATTGTTTATCGTTTATAGTACACCTGTGTGACTTTTGGACAATTGGAAATGTTGCCGGTTTTGTGGTAAAATAGGCTTCAGTTATGCTGGCCTCGTAAAAATTATTTTAAAAGTTTTTTCGTAAAACTACGGTTATATGCTTACATTTTTGCTAAAAATTTTATGATTTATCGCTTTCGCTTAAAATATCAGTATCTTTCGTCGTCTTCACCTGGACAAATCATTCTTCATCATTTATCGTAGGCGGGAAAAAATTTGACGTTATCGTTATATTTTATTGTACAAAGATAGACTTTCCAAATACTGCATTTACATTTACCGGGAATCATTCATTATCATCATGGACACTGCACAAACATAAAAAGGAGAAAAAATTATTTTCGAAAATAAAAATTGTCGACATTTTATTTATATTTTCCTGAAGAATTTATTTGACAGTTTATACTGACGAAACACTTATGATATTCATACGATATTTAATCTCACTTCTTGTAAAAAATGGCAAAGAATCATAAACATTGTAGTTCAATTCATGAAGATTTGGTATTAGGATTCCCACTCATATTTAAACATTTGTCGAAGAAGGATGTAATTGAGTGCCGAAAGGTATCACCGGAGCTTCGACAATCTGTGGACTTGGTGCTGGACAATTTAGGACGGAATGTTCCCAGTGCAAACCTTAGTTTGTTTCCGAAACTCAGCATATGCACTCCAACACTCGGGACCGATTATGAGGAGTTTGAATTGTAATTTTATAAAAAACATTTATTGCTTTGATAGTTTTTAAAAGCACTTTAATAAATAAAATTATTTATTTCTGGATGTATTTTATTCATTAGGTATCATTTCCCTCGGTGGGACGACTTTGGAAAAGGATTTGCCGTAGATCTGTTCAGCACGGTTCAAATGACCAAGCTCTGGGATCATTTGGAGAATTCTAAGAAATCAGGACACACTTCCGCTATTCCATCCAAAAGAGTTAATCTGGTTATCCCTAATATAGACGAAGCAGGATATTGGCGGCAGAATTGCCAGGAGAAGCCCAATTTTATTAATGAAGCTCTGGTGCCTTTGGATAATCAAGTTCTTCCGTCTGTGATATTGGACTATGTCATTGACATCTGGAATCATTACCCTGGCTTTATCGTGTATCTGGATGTTCAAATATCCATCAATGCGGACGAAGGAATCTTTCAAGAAATTTTTAACTGCGTTTGTAAGTTAGTTTCACTGCCATCTTTGGAAAGTCTGTGTATGGTTTGCAACATCCGGAATCTATCAAGGCAAAAACTCAATATGAATGAGAACATGGAAATTTCAGTGCCATCATCCATAAAGAACCTGCACATGTACATATCTACAGAAATGCCCTTATGCTTTTATCTCAGTATTCTGGAAATGTACGGTGGACAACTGATGAGTTGGACGTTTGGTGATGTCATGATGGAGACAAATATAATTGAGTACTTTCCGCGGCTGGCTCACTTGAAAACAACCAACCTTTCATCTCTCAGATGTTCATTCGATTGGAAGTACTATTATTTGCTTGCTTTCATATCTGCTCCGAAACTAGTGGAACTAAACTTAAGGGACATGGCGGAGCATACATTTCCATTGACAGAACTCAGGTGTATCGTAATGAACTTCCCGAATCTCAAAGTTCTACAGATTGGCCCTGCTTCTCCTAACGCCAGCTACATTGATCAAGACCTGAGTGCAAATGCTGATAAGCATCCTCATCTCAAAAAGATTATACTGGTTGGTGGGAAACGGCAGATCCCATTGAAATATTTTGCCTCAATGTCCCAAAATCTTCGCGTCCTTCATGTGGTTTCGGAATTGGATTCTAGTGAAGGCACCTCTAAGGATGAAGACTATTGGTTTTTATGCAATGGAAATATCAAAGCTATGAGCATATGGAATGTATGTATTACGCTTGAAGTACTTCACCACACTGTCGAGAACGATGGAGGCAAAACAATGTTTAGATTTAGTAAACCGCGCGATAATTTGGAACTGCAATGAATTATGTTCAACTGTCTGTGTAAAGTTGTATATTTTTTTATAATGTGGTTAATATGTTAATTGAATCCAATGTTTAAATTACGTGAACATGATGAAGATTTAGATGTAGTATTAATAGCAATAAAAAAATTTGTAAATGATATGGAATAAAATATTTTGCATTCTGTTAAACTACAAAATTGAAATATTTTATAATTTCACAAGCTATTTGATTATACGTTATTAAGCTCGCTTTAGTGGTTGAATATAGCTAATAAAGGATTACAAAGCCAGCTGGCTTTCATATATTAAATCTTAACTATTTATTCATTGGCATTCAAAAAATAATGATTGCATTAACATCAATGTTTTCTTTTAGCATATGCCAGAATGATAAATGTTAAAAGGAAATTTTACACACTTTCAAAGTTTCAAAATGGTTGACAACAAAGATATTTAATTTGAATTTGCTCTAAATGAATGTATAAGATGGCAAAACAAATCCTAAGATTTAGTAATTAATTGGCGCAGGATATAACAAAGTATTTTTACCAACACATACATAACCTGTAGCACATATAATCATTGTATGGTAAGCTTATCAATAAATTTAATTCAGACCTTGAAAATCAAGGAGTTGAACACATAATTGCATACTACATCACAAGTTTACATTTATTTAGTCACACTAGTAGCTCTTTGTTCATCAAAACATTGCAACTACATATTGTTATACAATTACTTGATATACAAGAGCTGTTGTTAGAATCAGAAAATGTCTCTCAAATAGTTTCCTATCCCAAGAAGGCGTATGAAACAAAGAGGATGCACATAATTTTATATCCTTTAAATATACATCCGTGTTACACGGATTGATGTGATGATGTGATTAAAATTTACACAGGTACATCCTATATTCATCTAATTGTTGTTCAGCCTACTCTTAAAATATGAGGGAAGAAGAAAAGTTTATGAAGAAATTAACATAAATACACTTCTCTGACATTTAGCAATTCTATTCACCAACAATCAAGACAGGTCTACAAGCTCTCAAAGTACCAATTTAATTCTATAATCTCCTCTATGTATTTAAAAAACGCATAAATCTAAATAATATAAATAATGCACATGTTCAATAATGATAATGCACACGTTTAATGCACAATTATTGATATTTGGAATATTGAGCTTTTATACTTATTGGTCAACCTTATAAGATGCTTTTGGTTTCAGGAACAGGAGACTTGTCCCTGGAACTTCCAGCTTGTTTACTATTGTGTGAACGAACAATTATTAAGAAAATTATGCATTATTACCATGTTTTGCGATATATATTGTAAAGCTAATAGCATTTATCGTTTATAAAAATCCAAGTTATAATAAAAAGGCGATTTGATGCATCAATTGATTGAATTTGTAGTAGTACCGCATGTACTGCAAAAATTCTAAATGTGTACTACCAATTCTAGTAATGTTCCAGATCTTGTATACTCTCAAATGCAGGTATTAGTTGAATTTTTTTAAACTGCTCCAACTGTTCTAAAATGCATGACTACTTTCTCAGACTATTTTTTATAGTTCCGAATTGTCCCACCTGTATCACCTAGATGAGTCTAATTTGCATAATTATAGCACAACACAATTTATTCATATTTTAATGGTTTGTGAATAATTTAGAATCGCGCAAATCAAATGGAGAATGTTTAAGTTGAAGCTTATGCTACTGCTTTTACACGAAGCGTGCCTGTTAGTGGTCTTATTTATGTTTTCAGCATTTTCACCCGCACCAAATTCCTACAAATCGATTAGGCAAAAACTATTCCGCCAATTGAAAATTATTACCAATGACACACATACCCGCACATAAATCTAAACTTTGATTCTTGCGGCAAAAAACGTAATATTTCCAAAAATTGATTACAAAATTATGACAAAGCCGGTGTTCGACTGGACTTATACGCAGATTTTACGAATTTACCCTAACTGTTCCTTATTTAAATACGCTACAAAAATTTACGAACTATTTCACATTTAAATTTAAAGTGAACTTTTTCTCTCGTACCGCCATTGAGCTGCATTGATATCAAATATAAGTGGCAATCGTCAATTCTTTTGTTTGTCCATAACTCTTACTCAAATGGTAACGAAGAATGTTTCTTGGTACTACCATGAAAAAATCATATATTCCCTTTGGTAGTTCTATCCTTCTTATTAAAGATGCTATCAAACTTCGCTCGCGCGTTCATCTCTCCCCGACAGTCGACTTCTACATATATTCAGATCTGAGCCAGGTCCTCCAAAACCACGGTCATGAAGGACCCGATCATGACCACTATGGTGCATTTAAATCAATCAAAATGATTTTTCCTGATGAGAAATATATCAAGTCATTTGCCAAATGCAGTTTTGTCTGAATAATTTGACTCTGCATTCATCAAAATCGATTCAAACTTATCATTATTGAAACCGTCTCTGCTGCCAGGAGTGAACTATGTATAATGAATGTAGGCCACAAATACATGAAGTATCTATGCATAATCGGGCAACGTTTACAGTTCTACAATGCATGTTCACTTCGGATATGGTTTGCTTTGAAAGTCGGAAGTCTATTTTGCGGTCATTATATATTATATTTATGGTCATTATATTTTGTGTGCATATGAACATAGGTACGTGTATGGCAATGCAATGATGATTGCTTTCCACACACATGCGTCATTTCGTAATTAATTATGCTTTCGTAATTTCATGCATTCAAACATTGTATGCAGAATTCAAGCATTTCATGCAGAATTCATGCATTTTATGAGGAATTCAAGCAGGCAAAATTCAAGCATTTTATATGAGAGATTGAGGATGAGGAGGATTGAATCTTTTAAAGCGTTTTTCTTCTGAATTTGAAAATCATGTTAAGTAAATATAATAACATTGGTCGGCTATTACTGCAATTGTGTAAAGTAACCACATATTTCAAATATTGTAGAAGTTAAATACAAATACTAACGTTTACAATCCAAATTTCTCCGGCCATCCGTTCTGTTTCGCAAACAAAATGTCCCTATAAATATACTCCATACTGCTGCACTGTTAATCGGATGAACTATAATATTCTGGAATGAACTTGGCCAACTTTTTGCTCATAAAATACTCCTCCCTATTTGACCCCTCGAGTATCCACTGCCTCAAATACGGCCAAGAGGTGTACATGTTCATGAGATCCTCTTCATTTGTGTAAAAAGCTTTGAACATGGCCATGGGAGAGTCATCACTCGTATAAATTATCTGTTATTCTGACGATCATAGGAAAAGCCTGTAAAAGTCATCAAGTATAAATCATTGATGCATTCATGAGTCTAGAAGCACTCGATTAAAATATAATTTTTGAGTAGTTACCAGTTTCATAAATTTGTTTAAATGTATTACCTACATACATTGTAGGCTTGATCAAATATATATAGAATATTATATAATATTATATAATATATAGAGAATATTTAATTAGTAGCCCATGCAGCTAATTACTCGGAAATGCGTCAGGTTGGTGAAATACCAGATTGGTAAAATTTTTATTTCACCAAAAGAGACCTCAAGCCGCCTCAAAAATCCAAGTTGGGGAAACTGCGGTCCGGATTGGGGAATTTTTTTGTACATGCTTTTTTACTACATATCAAATCAAAATCGACTTGCTATCACAAAAGTAAATGCAGTTTTTCTTAAATTTTAAACACGAATCAAATAGGCATTTTTTCTTAAGAATGAAAATGAGTACGATAATAGTCAGTACTAAATTGACTATAGATTAGAGCTCATGACTGGCAACTTCTGTAAGAATTTCCTGAAAGTGAGACGGAATTTTTTAAAGCTGCTTATAGATATGAGGATAGGACACTGAATATCTTTAAAGTTTAGTTTCCTTGCAGTATGACAGCACATTATTAAAGTATTAGTAGTGTAACTTTGAAAGCTATTGACATTAAAAAACAATTCCTCTTTTAGAGATACTTCCCAGCTCGGTTTACAGGAATTAGTAAATTCATAATCATTCTTAAACCATACACCAAAAGTTATCTATCAACTCTATCATGCATGTGCAAAAAAATATCTCAGAAAGTTACCGCTCTGTGGAAATGTAAAAACTTTTAGGATGAACAAATCGTATAGTATAGTGGCTAAGACTTACTTTTGACCGAATATGTACTGATCCTGATATTAGGAAAGCTTTTAACAGACCCAAACAACTCTCATTGAGAGAAGAAGACCAAGCTAGAACTTGCAGGGAGATTGTAGGCAATTGAACTTGTAGGTTGCAGATTCAAATTGGGGTTGGAATGCTTTGAATTAGGGTCCTAAGCAGTTCTGTAGTATAACTTATTTTAATCTGCGACAAAAGTAATAAAATTTGCAATGTTATATTGAACAAGTGTCTTTGAAACGCATTACTTATGTCTTGTTTTGATTTCCCCAATTTGACCCTCGATTTCACCAATAGGAAGTAGAAATAGGTTTTCGTGAACTTGTCAGGAGTTGTGATGGACCAGCTACTTTCAAAGATTCATTTTAATGCTTTGCTGAATATATTTTAACTAACCATATAGGATCAGAATATGCACCACCATGCAAAGTATTCAATTAGGTTGTGGAACGTTACAAAAAAGTGCTTGAGGATAAGCCCAGAGTAAATAAATTAGTTGAAGGCTGGAACACTAGGTTAAATTGGTTTGCTTCATGTCATCATGCAACGTTTTGGAAGTCCATTCGCATAATAATAAAAGTGCAGAACAGAGTTAGCAGACAACTAGTCCGAGAAATAAGGCATCCAAGTAAGCCCCCAATATATAAAAAGATACATAAAAATGTCAAGTATCCGGTTACCAAATATGGTCATTTCTCCAATAGACTTGATTACATTAACGGCCTCGTTATATATGTCCGCTATATATGTAACTTTAGAAAATATATGCGAGTTAGAGGAAGACATTAGTATTGAATAGCATGTGTATTTTAGCTAATAGACAAAAAACATATAATATATGTATATTTGCGTATGTGTTTTCAAAATTATATGTTTTGAGGAAGTATATGTTTTGAGGACAATCGTACGCGATGTTTTTAATGCATATATTCATTATAATATGTACATTCAGCCCGAACCGTGCGGAAGACGGGAACCAAGAAGCAAGTACTTTGACTTCCCACCAATAATACTTTGCTGCTTCCAAATTCATTATCTTGTAAAAACTTTATGAATAGTCAGGTTAATAGGAACAGCGGCATCGCTGGATGTGCATGCCCATGGTAGTTAAGTGAGAACCTCATGAACCATTACGACAATAAAGAATTATTATTATTTCTGCTGGGCGTACTTATTATTATGTTATTAGAAGAGCATAATGATTTAAAAGATATATGATGTCTACTGATATGATTGCTACTTTTGGGTTTGCCATTTGGGTAGCTTCATTATATTTGCTGACAATTTATTTGATATTGATCAGTATTGCTTACATTTAAATATAATAGGTAGACAGTTAAAGAAAAGGAAGCGCGAGGGGTTAATTTAAAAATGCCGGCCTTCTTTCCTTCTAAGCTTATGAGTTACCATGAAAGTATTAGATAGAATTATATTTGTATTATCGAAATCATGTATTCTTTCAAATTAAATTTGGTAAATAATGTATTTTAGCGCAGTTCGAGTATACCACAGATGTAAACTAGAATTATGTAAATGTAGCTACTTTTGAAACCAATATCGACAGATTCAAACCAAAGCACCCGGCTTTGCAGTGGATTAACTTGTAGGCAAAATGTCTGACAAGTTTTTTATTGCAAAATGTTATTCTTTCTGATGATTTACATTGCATTGATTTAGATTGGATTACATGTTGACTTACCTAGTAGTGTTTCAGTGTTAACTTTCAATATATTTCAACCCAAGTGAAGAACGTTCGGTATATTTTCAGAATGTAAATAACGTAAGAATAAATAAATAACAGAGCATGACAGAAAATCGCAAAATCGAGTAAAGTACACTGCTTTTAAATGCTACGAAGAATACTGCTCTTTAAATTCACCTTGCACTTGTAATGTTTAAATTATCTCCATGGACAAAAGGTTAAAAACAGCTGCATTATTATGATTTTTATTTATTTGTTAGTAATACTTTATTTATAATGGATCAATTCCTTCATAATTCCTCATTAATTTTTCTCTTGTTCAATCCAGCAAGAATATTTTTTGTATTTCTTTATATAAAAACGCCTGATATTCATAATGTGCTTAAATCTAATGGGAAGCTATCTTTACTTGCTTCTCAGATTTTTAGTCAAATCACTCTGGATAATTACTAGCTACATTTTTGCTTTGTTTATCGTTTTGATGGGATATGGATTCCTTGGATTTGTTGTAATAATTGTCCTCCACATTTGCGTTTATTACACCAAAACGAATATCCCACAAGCGGCCCATCTTCCCATTACAGGAACGGGTACCCTGTTGTTTCAATTTGGAAGGAACAATAGCCAACGCATACACGCCGAATTTAAAGTTTGAGTTGGAGATCCGATAAAACAGGATGTAAATAGGCCATCACAAGCGTACATAATTGAACATCTAGACCTTGCAGTTCTTGCGTGAAATTTTCTCTTCGAAGGCGAACCAGACAGGATTTGTCGTAGATAAAATCTCGTGAAGCTCTTATATAAAGATTATGATTTTGTACACATGAGTTTTAAAAAGTTGTCAATCAGGAAGCTAAAAAGTAGAGAATAAATTTTGACTTTCGCTGATGACATATTTTATGAATTTAATGTCCATAAAAATATATTTAAGTTAACAATCAAGTTTGTAACGTTGCTTTTCGGCGCTGCTTCTTCGTTAGGATATAAAATGTTATGGAAGGCAATATTACTCTAAAAGCTGTTTGTCCGTAAATCACTACCTATTCAAAATTACAGATTACTATAAAAATAAACTAAGCATGGTAGTTTCTTGCATTCGTCATGATACATTTGATATTAATTGTGTTCTGTTCTAAACTAAAATCCGCAGTAATGTATCCATTTATGTAGATTGTAATATGGTAATCCATTGTAACTTCATCAATCTTCCATAAGCCTTTACAAACCAAAACGCTACTAACCAATCCTAACCAACTCTTATTATCTTGAGTTCATTTCAAATACCCTTGATACCTTATTTTAGTTTGATTAAAATTATTATGCCATTTTGAACCAATCTCAAAGAGTATCATCACTCATCACCTCATCACTCAAAGAAGTGAGTGTATCTTTACCTTTAAGATCTATTTAGTTTATTAAAAGGAGAAGCCGGCTTTACCCAAGGCTAATAATTGTGGTAGAAACTCGCCAGTAGAGTTTTAGAGTTCTCCCCAATAGGGTTTTAGAGTTTCCCCAGTAGAGTTTTAGACTTCTCTTTAATAGAGTTATTAGATTTTGCTGGTCCCCAAACCCCTCAAGAA
>JAQIXW010005246.1:0-10628 GCA_034700685.1 Willowsia buskii | reverse complement strand
GTCGTATGGGTAGTGTGTATACATATTACACTCATTAGTATAATATGTAAATTGATAGTAGTCGTAGTTTCTGTGCGAGACTTGGAATGACCAAGGTGCACTTGTGTACGCATATAGAATATGCACTGGCATTTCTGGAGAATGAAGTTGTGTGTGGCTTCATGTCATTCCCTTGCCTGCCACGACAAGAACAAGTTGTAGTTTCTGCTGCTATCGCTGTGTAGTTTTAGCCTTAGCCAATATTTCTTGTAGAGATTCTTGTGTGCTTTATTATAGTGCTTATAAATAAATAGTAGATATTATTTATACCACCCTTCCTCCTCACAGCTTGCATTTTATTGCATTCGCAAAATTGTGTGTGTGTGCATATTATCTCTCCTGACGCCTACCTCATCCTTTCCTGGAGTCTCGTGTGTCCGTAGTGTACAGATCTGTCAACGCAACGTAAGTGTAGAAAAGAGTTTGCATGTAATCATACAGATTACTCTCGTTATAGTGAACGTTTTCCACTTCTGCATCTCATCTTTTCTCTACATACGTATGCTTAACCCTTGCATTGCGTCTTCCAATTGTTATCTGAAAACCGGAGACCGATATCGATATTGTGAAGACGTCTATGGACGAAAACCACAAGAAACAAAATTATTGGAATGGATTCATAATGCAAGAAACGCAAGCAAAACCGGTTCTTGACAGATAAACATGGTAAGTGTTGCTGCGAGTTTATTCAGAAGAGGAAGATTTGCACATCCGGAAATCGATGTGCATAATATGTTCAATACTTTATTTAAAGTAGGATATTTTCCATGAAATTATGTAAGAAGTAGTTAAGGAAATGAGCTCCGGTGAAAATAGTAGTTTTCAAATTTGTTTGTATTAGCTTATCTGTTCATGAAATAATTTATATTAGTTTCTTTGTTCCAAATTTATTTTTAGAACGATTGTAGAAGCATTGTCAATTTTTCCTTTCATTTTACCGGAAGCCAAAAAGAGTATAAATAGAAAGGTAAAATCATTAATTTTTATCATTTTGAAGGAAGCAGTCTTCGGACTTAGAAGTTCTTGTAAAGTCAAAAATACGAGTTCTTATTCAATAAATTCTCTTACTCTTTACGCTCTGTCATTTTGATTGAGATCATTTAAGATCAAACCTCACAATCTGGCATCATTCTACTGCACCCGGGTATTTATTGCAAACCGCAGGGAATTGTCAGTTTGGTGAAAGCCTTTTTGCTATCTGTTACCATTTCTTTGGGGGTTACATCCTGAGCTGTTAGAAGGGGTAACATTAAGGTTTATTAAATATCTATTGAAATGATATGTTGTTGGCGTGAAAATGAATAAAAAAAGTCTATTTCATTTTAGGATCAGGAGCAGGATGAAAGAATTGCATGGCGGACATTTTCAGATTTAAACAAAAAAACAATTTATTTTCACAACCTTTCATAAAAAAATGAAAACTGATCAGTAAAGTTTATTTAATTTTGAGCTATTTCCATTCGCCCATTTATATAGCTTCAGATTGCAAATTTCCACATGTAATTTTATAACAGACTTCAAATCTCAGACTCTGTGGATTGTAGCCTGTTGGCTTTAATTACCTTTTTATTCTGCTCAAATTGCATGCTACATATTTGGAATGCATTTGCTCTCGTAACGACATATTTCATAACAACATAACACATGCCTTTGACATAAAGATACAGCAATTAAAGTTAAGTTGCTGCCACAGGCCGAACCATGATGTTATCTGTTCTTTGATATTATTTAGATTTGCATTTGCGAACGAAATAAGGTAGATCTGTAAAACCATTATATGGAGGAGGGTGAGAACTATGTTTTGAAGAATGTGTGGAGATGAATCTTACTGCAGATAAGGAGATAAGTGAGTTGTTTAAGCTTATCGCTGGAGTAGTGTTTGGAGGTTTTCAAGAAGGTGAATTCAAAAGCTATTTAGGGTGCAATCAATGATGTTGAAAGATATTGATGACTAGTGTGTGAAGGCTGCTGTTACCTCTAACTCTCTCAGAGGAAACCTCGGAGGGGGTAAGTTTCTAGGGAGGAAAGTGGGTGCTCTGAAAAGTGACGAGAGCACATCACATGAAGCATGGTTGATTTTAGGGCCGATCTGTATGTAATTCGTTTTTATTTCAATCATATATAAACCCTTCCCTTTGGTGAGCATAAAGTCAGAACAATTTTAAGCATTACAATATTTTGAAAGAAAAATTAGTCGTGTAGACGTTATATGAGAAATGGGCAATGTAAAGTCTAGTGTTAGAAGTGGAAATATATTTCGGTTTGAACTACAATTCCCAGAATGTTCCGCAGTTTGCCTTGTTGTAATAGAAAATTAATGTGGACCTTGAAATTTCTACCTGAAGATAGGATTCCACATTTTATGTACTACAGAAGTAATTAAATGAGTTGGAATTTTTCGGAAATTTTTTTTAGTGGTTGTATGAACATTTACCGAGCTACGCATGGACTAGGATGAATCCTATCTGGGGTTGGACTCGAAATCTCATCTATCCACTAGCACTGCTGGGATCCAGTGTAGTGCTAAGTACACCGCACAGTGGTCTGGATCTCGAAGTCAGCCGCCCATTTAAATACATTGAAAATAAGTCACGCAATCTCACTATACCTAAAAGATGCAGTTTTTAATTCTAAATCGAATGGTACCACTCGCGAAGCGTGAAAGCTGCACTTTTGGAAGTTATGCTCATTTTAAGATTGGGAATAGTTGAGCACTGGAGTTGATAAAAGAGATGATGCAAATTTTCTTCAAACGATGCGGACTCTGTTTTTCATCATTCCAACAATCAGATCCGAGATAACAAATGCATTCCTTAATGAACAATTTTTTTGCCGATTTTAACACTCGGTAATAACCTGTACATTATCTAGTTCCTGCAGAATCCACGTCACACCTGAAATTAAGCTATACGTAACTAAAATGGTGCAAGTATACATTCTCATGAAATCTGGTGAAAAGAAATCTTGAGTAGTTAGTCTGCCTGACAGTGACATAGAATAAGTGTATTGTAGATGACAATTCAACACTTTACGTGCTTTATTATGTTTAGCTCTAAAGATATTTTAAGTTGGATTTACCATGATCTGCAAATATTTCAATTATGGAGTTTCCAGCTTTATGCGTAACTCAAAATCTTGAAATAAAAACTCCCACAGACTTATTTGTTATTGAAAAAGAGATTCATAAATAATTTATATGCTGTAAACCTGATGAAATTGGGTTTATCTTTATTATATAAACAAATACAACGGATGAATTTTATTATTTGTAAATCCACTGTGTGAATAAACTTTCTTTGCTTAAGTTATCTACTTTTCCTGTTCAAGTTCCCATAACATTATTTACCAATTGTATATAATTACATATATGTAACTTTTTAACAGGGAAAACAGGTGAAATTTTTAATATACAAGAATTTGGTAACAGTCATGTCGTTTTTCTATTCATATTCTTTTTTGTACAAATTGCGTAGTACATATTACGTGCACTATGTAAACTTTGTTTTATATGCTAGATAGCACAACAGTTAAAACTTGGATGAAAACGAAGTAAATATATTTTCTCTACCTATTCTCAGTCTATATTTCCTTTAGACTAATCACCTGCTCCAGTCTACTAAATCATACTGTTTGAAAGAGTGAGCCGTGTTACCTCTGAGTGAGTGTATCAGCATAGCTCCTAAAAATAAACTAAACGAATTCTAAGTCATATATATGTTCGTGTGAAAAAATACAGAAAAAGTAATTTCTACTCCTTCAAATATTAATTAAAAATTACATATTCAAATATAAATAATTTTAAAGAAAAATACACGTCAAGTGCGGGATTCATTATGCTAAAGACATGTGTTGTTTTATTATAAAATAAGACATTACGAGAGCAAATGTATTTCGAATATATTGCAAGCTATTTAAACATACTTTTAATTCTAGGCATTTTCTCATTCGAAATATTAAAAAAGTATTTTCTGTTTTCGTCCTCAATTTAATCGAGTTGTTCTGGAGTGAAAATTGGAGGTCAAACTTTGCTGAATTCTAGTTCGAATGTTCATAACGCAGGAGTGAGGGATCGAGTAAAAGCAGACTTGTGTGACCACGATCATCAAGCATCACATCCGAGTTTTGGAATTAATCGGATTCACTGCTTAAAAAGTTCAGTTGACAATTCACGTACAGCAAGAGGAATTCGATGAATGCTAGGTCCTATTACTACATTTGATTTCAAGGGCTTGATGGTAGGAAATCTCGCGCTAATTATTCTCCATCTCCAATGTCCACCAACATCAAACACTCATGACAATTAGTAATATGAAGAGCTCTGCTATCAGAGCCGGTAACAGCGAAAATTTGACTACCTTGTTGAGTAACATCAAGCTCGTTGTTCCGGGGCACTGCTGCGGTGAGCAGCAAAAATGATAATGAGATGATCGATCAAAAAATGTTCTTTAATTAATTTCTTCCTCCACGTAAGGTTATCACCATGGAAGGACATGAGACCTATATTGCAAACCTTCAAGACTTTCAAGTTCGTAAAACATGTTAGAAATTGCATTCAATGTATCTTTCAAGTATAGAAATACGCTGCTTTTATGAAATATGATTTTAGCCGTCTGAATGCTACAATTCTGCATTCTCCGTGCAAAAAATATTTCTATATTCGGAGCTCATCTAAGCAATGAAAATCTTTCGCAATCTAGAAGAATTGAGTTCTCAATAAAGGAGTTAACGTTGACCATTTAAAAATAAGCATTCCATAATGTCTTGATGTCGAGCATTTAACAGGCTATTTAACATTTGCACGTAATGCAAGGAAGACTGAGGTAATCTAAGTGTACGATAACCTACATATGCCTTCAAAATGAGTAAAACGTAGTTTAATTAGTAAAAGCATACATTTGTATGAAAAACACTGACAAGTTATTCTTCAAGCATTATCTGAAAATTCAAAAGTATATACCTCCATAATTTAAAAGTAATAAACTATGTATAGATGATACAGTTCCAGCAACTTAGCTTATTAGATTTAATTCCTATGCTGGTTAATTATGAAGCAACAGTTTACCAGAGCAAATCTGTTCCAAACATGTTGCGAATGTCATTACATAATTTTTATTCTTGACATTTGCAGATAATCAATTCCAGGTGTATTTGCTATTTTCGTCCTCTATTTCAAAGATTAGGAAATTATGGAACCTCTTGGAATTTTAAGAATTTCGAGAGCAAGTCTGGCAGAAGGAAATATGAAGTATTTTATTTTCAATCTCGGTCAACATCCAGTGTTCGTTGTCATGGAAGCAACTGTGGTCATAGGTCATGTGGAACTTGATGAAAGTGCTCCGCAGGGAAACCAGGCAGTAACGAGGATAATATGCTGTAAGTTATATCAAGTTGGAAATCCCTGAAACTACTGACGCCACTAATGCGGAAGGTGATACATAGGCTGCTGTCAATAAATTATTCTTCTTCTCGTCAACTCCCCCATCCATTAACGTAAAAGCATCCCACTGCTTTGAGTATAATGCTGTGTCACCTACTCAACACTGCTTTCCGGGAAGAATACGAAACCGATCTGGTGTATTGTGAAGCTCCATCACCATTTTTTATAAGTTGCACGTAACTTAAGTAGCACATAATTCCATGTTAAGCAACTTTATGCTACTGGTATGAAGAACTTGTGATATTAACTGGTGAATAAATTGAAAAGCTTTGAATATTTTCATGCAAATGGTTAGAAAGAGTTGGGAAAGCCAGCATTTGCATTTCGTTTATAACGTCATCCAGACAAAATTTCCGTTCCTGGATGACCCATTTTTTGAAAATCCTAGTCATTCACCAACCTTGAAAATTGTGTTACAAATTTTTATGGAATTTTTATCGACTCCTGAAAAACTTATAAATGAGAGTCATTAAAATAATAAGAAATTATTACGTACTGATCATTGATCAACAACAAAACATAATCATTTCTTTCAAACTAATTGGGAAAAAGTCAACACTGATATGCTCAGTAAAATCAAACAGCATTACGAATAAAACTTACTGAAATAAGGGAGAAAATGCTGGCCAGTCTTAGATCACTTCTTAGTTTATCTAATCGTTAATATTTAATCACATGCTCTTTAAATGCCCACCATTAATCATCAACAAATGTCTCTATTTCATATGAAGAGAGAAAAAGAGATAAGGTAAGGCACAGTAAAGAACTACGTGTGAACCAGTAATATAAGTTTTGTAAATAATTGAAAGTTAATGACAAATTAGTTATTAAGCTTTAAAATTTGTTCATTCTTCATTTTAATTGGTTTTTCAGATCTTCATACAAATACTTCTTCAGTTTTGTAATTATCTCTGTAAAAAATTGGTGTCATTCTTCTCCATTTTGTTAAAACAATGATAGTGATCGCAATATCATCAACATGACTTGCATCCCCATTTTTCTCCAGATCCAGATTCACATTGTTCAATTTCACCCCAGACATTTCATCGTCAACGTCCCGAATGATCTAGGCTAAGCTCTGCAAGAGATTTCTCATGTGTTGTTGATGGATCTCCGCCACTGCCATCCTCCTTTATTATCAGGGCTAGTGATGTACAGACACTGGGAAATTCAGGTGCTTCAGAGAGATTTCCGTTATTCCTGAAAGTTCTTGGAGATCCATAATTGCCCAATTTTTTAAATAGACGACGGAAACACCATGTATACATGGAAAACTGAAAACTGGGAACTGTCAAAAATCAAATTTACGTTTTAATCCCATTTTTCTCTGATTTGTTAAATTTATGATTTAATAAAGGTGAGATCGTATCTTCAGGAAATGGTATGCAAAATGCATGAATTCATTGTAGTTGCTTAAGTGTGAATCTAAATTCTTAGCTATTTTTTTGCAAGTCAGATTATAGAAAAATTAAAAATAGTGTATGCAGCATCATTATGCGAGTGCATAGTTGTAGCGGTTAAGTTCCTTTCATAATATTTCTTTAGATTACCTCATAACCTATAAACCCAGATGAATTAAACGCTGATTGTGAAAGTTATGCCGGCAAGGAATGTACGCCCAGAGTATTGAAAGAAGAGTAGTCATGTTAGCATGTAATTCTGACTCCCCGCCTTTTTTAAAATTTGATTCGCCTGATTTTCTAAATTATCATTTCGTATTTATTTCTTGTATTCCGTTAAGGACTTCATTTATTTACGCATAGCTTCATTAAGCATACTGTATCTACTTGAATGGCAATGGCAAGAGTTTCATAAAGTTTCTAGTGATCAATCTTTCATAACGAAAAAGTTGTCAAGTTCCATTCATCAGTGGGCACCAAACCTGGAGACAATTTTACGTGCATTATGACATCTCTAGAAATCACTCTGCAGGATCAACATAAATCTTTGTATTTACTCCTCCAAACATTTCCAAAACGCCAGAAAATTTGATGATTTTGAGATAATGGGAAAATATCTGGCAGCAATTTTGGATACTAAGAGAATGAGCGAGAAAAGAGTTGAGAGTTTCATGCGGTGCAGGCCTAGAACATTTTCTGGGGAGCCTCTTCAAGGTAAAGTAACACATCAAGAAAACATTTGGCGCTTTAAAAATAAAATTCGAAGTTATTGCTATTTGTTAGAACAATGGCTTGTTCCGGGACACGGAGACTTGTGGACGAACAACATCCTCGTCAAACCCGGCGAGGACGGAAAAGTAATAGAATGCGTATTTATGGATTCGCAGGAAACTCGAGAAAACTGTCTTATGGTGGCTTTCGTTGACTTCCCGTACACAAGCACTGACACAGCCTTCCGCAGAAAATATGCGAAAAAAAGGGAAAAATATATTTCAGAAAGTTTCGGAGTGTCTGTGAAATTCTTAAGGTGGGCCAATTTCCTGGATTTTCGCTAGAGAATGCTAAGGAAATTTCAGCGGTCGAAAATATTTTGGTTTTTGTACACTTTATTTTTTATGGCAGATTTTTATAATTAACATTTTTATTAGTGTGATTTGTAATTGACAGTGAAAAGGTTTGTGTCTAAAATTAAATTCTGAATAGATTTTTGATTATTATTCATCCGTTTGTTTATGTGAAGACATATTATAGGTTTTCACAGCTTCTAGTTTGACGCCAATAAATAGATTATTTAGCATTATGAATACTAATCGTCCATGGGTTAAAGATATCGTTTTGTTCTAAAGTTAGAATACGACAGATAAAAGAATAGATAGTTGTGAATATTTGAGATATTTAGAAGGCTACATTTGTTTCCGTGAATCGGAAATCAACCCGATTGGAAATTTGAAATAAAGACGGGAAAGTCTTTTCATTACCGTTGGGCTTAATCAGTGCATAATTTAGTTTTATCGATAGATTGAAAATTAACATTTGGGAACCCTTTTTTATTTGGACTACCTTTTCCGAAACATTTTATAGGTTGTTGTCTTACAACACGAAATTAAATTTGGTTGTTTGCTAAAAAGATTTCCAATGTTACTTATACTGTAGCTGTGTTGTTTCTCGGAAGATGTGATTACATTTCTTATGAATGATTTTATTTAAAAAATACAGGATTCTCGAGAGAGAAATGCCAAATGGAGACAAAGTGCATTCCGGTTTCAGTCTTATGATTAATTAATCAATTCATATTAATCAAAAATCATAACTTTTTTTATTTAAACTTTAAACAGTCATGTCAGAGATCACCTCATTGAATATAAACAACGCAACTTAAGCCCCAATTTAAATTTACGATGAAAAATAATCCATACTTCATATCCAGCATTCCTCTTTAAACTTTTGTCCCTTCAAACCAATTCTTTTTCTTGTGCTTGCACTTTTTTGATTTCATCTATATGAATATTTTACAAAAAAATTCATTTAAGAGAATTCGAAAACAACATTTTTGACTAGCAAGCAAACGCATTGAGCGGTCTCCTTTAAATTTCCAAAATTTTGCGCTAATATTAAAATGTGGAGATTACGTTGAATAAGTAAATTTGCCAGAATGGAGTGAGATGAAGCACGGGAACTAGTTACAGGTGCTTGAGTTCCCATGGTCATCTTGCTTACCTTGTTTCCATTATTCGACACGGTACTTCCCTTTCTCCCTCAGTTTCTCTGCTTCCATCACGGCTTGCTGCTGCACTACGCTCCAGCCTGCCACCCTGTTCTCCTCCCTTTTTGGAACTTCTCTAGTTCCCGTGTTTCTCCATGACCACAGGAATACGTATGAATTCGTTTTTTTCCTAAGATATCTTCCAGCACAATTATCCGCAAAAATTTAACCTGAAAGGAAACATGTATTCATACCTATTCGTGTGATCACGGAGAAAGACGAGAACCAAAGAAGTAGTTGTGCTGTTGCAGCGAAGCTGGTGAGAAGTTCAAAAGAAATTCTTTACCACTTGGTTGACCTTCTGCAGTTTTCTTCTGTAATTATGACAGACCACCTTTTACCAACAGAGAAATCATGGGATATATAATAACATCCACTTATACTGTAAATAAAATTTTTTGTAACTTAAGTCGCACAATTATGGATTCTTTCAAAAACAATGTAATAGACGGTAATTTTGTAATTATTGAAGTATCAAATCAAACAGACTCTGGTATCTATTTTTGGATTGTGGCGCCATTTGAAGGCTTCACTGTGGAGAATTTCAAGAGGAAATTTCATAAATCGACATTATTTGGATTTCTCTTTGTGTATCCTATTTTACCCATCATTTTGCAGAGACTTGAAACTACATGTAAATTTATATCGTGGTAGAATGTAAATGCAAGTCGTATTGATAATATTGCATTTAGTGTTCCAGAAAAGGGGGACGGACGAGGATGCCGCCAAGTTGATGAGCGAGAGATTCAAAAACTTATAAAGGAGTTCTGTGAGGAAACCATTCTCTTAAGAAGACAATTGGATATGATTTCAAAATACTCCAAATTTAAATGTTAATCATTTGATTTCTTATTGGTCACTCTCTATTACAAAAATTAGAAGGAAAATGTGAATGGAACCACCTATAAGACGACTTAAAAAATGTTACACAGATTATAATATTATGCATGAGTCACTAGAATTAATTTTTGTGGAAACTGGAAGCTCTGAATGCTAAATTTCACATAACAAAATTATGTTAGATTGCTGTTTGTATTCTTCAAGTTTTCCTCATAACTCTTTCATTTATTAGTGTTTCATAATGTTTAGTGGGAAGGACCGTGTAAACTTCTGTTATAAAACCTTTCAAAAACTTTGAAAATATAAATAACGGTACGTAAATGCTACATTGAAACATTCGCAGAATAAAATTTGCAAAAAATATTCCTCAAATCCTCCCATCCGAAACGATAATAGAAAATCAAGTGAATACAATTTTAAACAAAAAATTAACTACATGTAAATGACTAGAAGTGAACATTTAAAAATATGCTTTAGTTATTTTTTTTACAATTATTAGATCCAAGTTATCTGCTTGAGAAACCGCTTGTTAATCTGCTGTTGATCAGCATGCTATTTCATATTTAAGTGACGCATAATATTTGAATGCAATTTGTCATATGAATTGGGATATTTTTAGAAAAATTCAATATGAAATTCCATAGATTCA
>JAQIXW010005245.1:0-10632 GCA_034700685.1 Willowsia buskii | reverse complement strand
CTTAGGGCCCACTACATTAACGGTACTGGTCACTTATTGGTAGTGGATTCTGGATTCCTTATCAGTAGTCAGTATTTCATGAGACAAAAGCTGTCCTTGTTTTGTTTATTTCTAGATTCAAGTAGAAATATTCTTATCAATGGAAAATCAATAGGCAACTGTATCAATAATAACAAGTAGAAAACGTAGATAATATGCAGCAGGTTTGTGCTTAGTATTAACAATAATTGGTGCGTAAGACCACTGACGTAGACGTAACTTTGGTTGTTTAAAACATGGTATAATTGTCGGATTACTTTTTATTTTGTTAATTTTATTTCCAACATTGATTTAGAGTGCCCCATTCCTGACTGACAGCAAGCGCAGAAGAGGGTGAAAGTAAAACGCAAAATGAAATGCGATTAACTTGCCAATCCTCTAGACTTCAAGAATGAGATTCATCATGTGCAACCTCATTTCGCTTTTTGAAACCACCAACTTTCACATTTTCCTCTTTGCTAAAGCACACGGTCATCATGTCGCCTGGTCTGGGTTGAGTGCGAGATGAAGCTGGTCCAAACTGCAATTCTCATTGGAGATTTGCTCATGCACAAAAATACGATGGATTGAAAGGAAGTAGGGTACGATTGTAATGGTCTATAAAATAAAAAAAGCTCTTTTCAAAAGGATCATAATAATATTGGCACCAGCAGCCGACCAACAGCAGCCGCATGCTCAGCAGCACCGCAGCTTCATGAAGATTAACTAATCAGAATATTATGGATGATGTGTTGTTCGTTGTAATGTAAAATAAGTTAAGAACTTGTTGAGTCGAATAAACGAGTACATTAAATTGATTAAAAAACACACGCGATTATTACCACCATTTTATATACCTTTGACCTGTTAATGGCTTTTATACTTGGATATGCCTCGCTTACTACAACTAAATGGCAAAACGAAAAAAAGAAGCACTGTTCGGGTGTAGTAGTAGTACTACCCATTTTTAAGTAGCACGCAATCTCGCCTTTAAGAGCAAACTTCGTCACCGTTTTTAGAACGTGGTGGTAAATCTTTTTTTCCTGAAAAATTAATACAATATACTGATGAGTAATACCTCGAGTAAAGTAAAAAGTCCTTGTTTCGATGTGGTTGATTATACTAATTAATTATATTATATAGTCTAATTCTCATTGGAAGCTGTAAAATGGAAAATCAAATGAAATTACGTTTTATTTAAGATGAAATGTCAAATGTTAGCAATATGTTTTAGGCAGGAAGATAACAATGTGCGTATTATGTTTCTTGGAGTGAATCCTCCACCATTTTTCAATCAATTTTCATCCTCAGCAACACCATCAAGATCGATTTACAGCTATACCAAGTATTTAGCTAACACGTTGGTTAGTCTCCTGAGAGCGAATAAAGTTGATGAGGGATAGGAAGGCAAATGCCAATATGTCACATGTCCAGAATTAAAGCAATTAACAAAAAATATTGACAAATGACCAAAGCAGAAGATATCTAAATGGGATCGGTTCATATTATCATATAACCCTTGCTTCTAGTAATTACTTACTTGAGTAATTTAATTTCGTACATAAATACATAAATACATAAATGGATTATTAATTGTAAAAGTGAGAAAATCCAGTCTCGCACCAAAGTACTTTCATAAAAGATAAGTGTAAAGGTCGCTCACAAATACACAGTTTACGTAACTTCAAGCCTTTAGGCAGAATTGAAAATGGAAGAAATGTGTTATATTTTTCAGTTATGACTTGCGTACTACTTTTTCATACAAACATGTCGTACTAAATGCTGAAATTCATCACAAGACTTCTACTATTTTAAATTAAATGGGTGTGAGGCTATGTGAGACAATCTTTGCGGATATTGATCTGCAAGGATGGTGTATGATATTGCATCAGATTTTTTTACTATTCAGAAAATTAACCTTAGAAAAACAGTTTTGAGGAAAAAAATGAGGCTACGTACTGTCAAGTGTATGCTTTGTGGCATGTATATATATGTATGTTCTTTGAAATGAAGTCTACATTTACGAGGCGACTGTTTCGAAACTAGCCAAGTTAAAATAAAAATAGAATGGTCTAAATGTTCAAAATCAAAAATATTCTACCCATCTATCAACTCGATAATTTATTGGTGCCTGTCAAATTGAATGAAAATAAAAATGTTTTAAATACTAAATTAATTAAATATTTAGCAAATAAATTTAATTTTGGAGGAAAATATGCGAAAATACATCAGAGTTGAGAAATAAGAAATTGCGTTTCCCCTGTAAACTATGGTGGTAAATCTTTCTACAAAGAAAGTGAACTGGATCTGTCAAAAACCTTGCATAGAGCTTTTTATAAGAATTCATTGCTATCAACTCTGTCCTTTCATTCCTTTTATCTTCAAAATTAGCAATAATACAGAATACAACCACAAAACAAGAAATATAGACATATCGTATACATAAGTAAGTAATAACATTATGCATTTATACTTATTTTTGTATACTTATTTTTACAAATTTAACAAGAAAAGGAAAACTGTTTGGCTAAAATAATAACAAACTACGCCTCAAGACCACAACAGTCACATTTTAGTAGCTATAAAAGTGATGATGGATAATGTCCTCTCCATAATCTGCATCTCTCAAAGTTTATCAATCCACGGAAGCTCCACAGAGTCACATTCGTAAACACGTTTATGGAAATGAAATATTGTACAGAAAGTAAGCAATGTTCATCATATCTTGTTGTGAGTGCATAAAATATATTCTTATCATTTTCAAAAGATTTCAACTCAACCCTTCCTCTTGTTTAAGTAAAGAATACGAAGTTTATAGAGGGAATCATGCTCGATAATATATCCAACTCGAGGATGAGATTCTGTGTCAACCCTGGCCTACACTCATACGCGATACCACCAAGTATCATTAAATATATAAGCATTACTAAGCGCAAAATGATTGAAGCAAATTGAATAATTATTATATTTTATGGCTTCACAACGATAATAATTGTCTTATATTTCTCTACACACATATATGCTGTCGGCGACAGCGGGCTGCTGAGCGATACTCTTACAATCAATTTTAATCCTCCGTAATCCAAATAAATAATAATATATTTCTTTGATTTATGTACAAAGCATCGAAATAAGTTGAAATATCCATTGGAATCAAGTTTGAATCGGAAACTTCTGGTTTTCCGATTATATATTTACACACTGCGTATGTATGGCTATCAGTATAAAATTGGATGTTCTTAAAATATTGTTGCATTTGAATTTGTACTCCTAAAAATGATTTACTCTGATGTCAAGACAAGACATATCAAGACTCCTCTCTCTAAAACAAGAGTTTTATTATTATTAACAGTTTATCACTACGTTTTGTTAGACAGGAGAGAATTATATTTCCTCAATAACACAAAAATATACAAAATATAAGATTTAAAATCAGTAGTAACGCTGAAAAGCAAACTATCCGTAGATAGAGGGAATAATGCTTGAAATGACTATATTATGTTCCTACAGTTAAAAACAACCAGACAGACAGAAGAAAAGGCATCGATTTTCATCCTCATTTCAATAAAAAAGACCAAAGCGAGCCAGGCCACCATTTATGATGGGTATGGTTTACTACGTGACCTTACTACACGCATCCACCAAGAAAAGCATCAACCATCATACATGGAGACGAGACCACAGTCTGCTTATGTGATGTGAGAAGCTTGAGATTGAGACCCATAGTTTTGAACATACGTATAATGATATTTAAGTACTCTTCCCTCAATTATCACTAAATCTTGGGTGGGTGTCTTCATAATGCTATATTACTCATCATACCCATGAGTCTTTACAATATTGCAACAGCTACCACGGAGGAATACTGGAGCATAATTAGCTTTTTGAGTCAACAACTCTGAGTGAGTGGTAAAAATACACGACATGGAATCAACAACTTCTATTTTTCATAGTTAGGCAAGAAGCAATAAATTAAGTGAAACATCAGAATTCTGCTATATATAAATGGTCATATATCACGCAGTCACCCTCACACCACACGTACCTATAAAACCACTGTGACATATGACAAATTTTTAACTATTTGTTATAGTTATTTTCGTTACATGTCGTGGCATGATTGACTTGACAAACAACTACTACGAGTGGCTACTTACTTGAAAGTTGCTTTTTTACTGGATGTTCTTGAGGTGCGTGATATATATGTATATACATAGGCGTATATATAATATGCACCACTCTGTAGTGGAGTAGCTTGCATTTGAACATCAAGTCAAAAAGATCTATTTAAGGACGACCATACCAGCCTCCACACTTCAGTTCATTAGTCTTCCGGGACAAAGCAAGTCACTTGCTCTACTCAGCGAAAAAGTTGCGGTCGGCTCATGCCAGATCAGGCGGACGACATGGTCGTCATTTAAACAATACAATTTCAATCAAATTTTGAAAGCTTCGGTTTTTTGTCATTTTCTTGATGACAGTTTACTCGCTTTAAAAACTTCAATTGTGGAAAACCGTTGGATTTCTTTTTTTAATACCGGTGAAGAATAAAAGTATCGTCAGTTTTTTCTGTACATTAATTGTGCATTGTGTGAACGTGAAAGTTTGTTGGAGGAAGAAAAACATACAGTTTCACATTGTGAGATATATCAAACAAGTTTTTTCTGAATAAGGAAGCAATCCTGCTTCACAGTTGTCATCCAAGTTTCTTCTCGCACTTGACAATAGTCAGTTATCATCATCGTGTCTTACTGTTATCATCACAGTAGAGTATAATATTTCAATGACCTAACAAGTAAAACTTTTTAAACAGTGCAAAACCTACTTTGAAGGTTTTCACATAATATTCACATCTTCTAAGGGGATAGCACAAGAATTTATCTGTGCTGTAGTGAGAAGTGTTCTATATTTTCTTCTAAAACAAGGAAAAACTCTACTAACGTCATCATCATGATGGACTCTGAACCAACTACCGAGATCACCGTATACGACGAATTTGGGGTAAGAAGAAATTTATTTTGACATTTTCCTTTTCATGCGTTTTATTGAAAAAATGATTTCAGCATAGTAAAATACTATATAATTAAGATAAGCAAGAGCAGTTAACTTTTAACCTAAACCCTCTCAGCCTTTCGTTATCGCTGTTTTTGTTCCTCTTTCGATTTGCATGAAGAAATTTTATGTACAATCTGTCTTTCATTCGACCTGTTTTCTATTACAAACCAGGGTTTCACACATAGAAACATTTTCTTGCTGCTGAAATTCATGCTGACTACGAATACATGTATAGATTACTTGATGCTTGCCGAATTAGATTTACCAAAATGGAAAAAATGAAAGATTTGAAAAAAAGAGATCAAATAATGAAAGGACAAAACATGTTGCAAAGACATATCAAAGTCAGAATAACCTATAAACCAACTTGCTCATTTGTCGGTTAAATTTTATTGTTATATGCATGTGTAATGTATAAATAGGTAGAAAGGTTAGCATTGTAATCCGTTTTTATGGAGTTTTTATTCGTGCAAATCTTGCAGATGAAAACCTGAAGAACAGGTTAAAAGAATGAAATTAAAACCATGTGAGTGAATATTTAAACATGTGTATACTCATGTATTGTTGTTCTTCTCTTTGCAGCATTGGATAATCCTGGATGTGTGTGAGCCGGTGACCATCACGGCAAAAGAAGGATTTGGAAGAAGTCAGTCGTTCACATCGTACCTGATAAGAGTTGAGGTAGGTAATTTATGTGAAGCAATTGACATTTTTATGATAATGCATGCAAAAACGACAAGGGTGGATGACATGTGTCGTGGGCAGGACTGTTGTATCTCTGTGGTACAGCTTCCCATGAAAAGCATGACATGCCCACAAATAACTGGACCTGTCATTCTGTAGATAGTAACATGTTTTAAGTCAAACTGAAAGTTTTACATGATAAGCATTTGCCATTTAACTTAATAGGTCACAATTTTTTTAATCATTTTAGACCAATCATTATGGTTTCGCCAAACCTGCTTCCGCTGTGCGAAGGAGGTACTCTGAATTTTGCTGGCTAAGGGCAATGCTCCAAAGACACCATCCCAACGTGTAAGTTTACACCTTTATGAATGATTTGATTGCACTTTCCAAATGTGAGATTAACTGGCATCATGATTTTTATGCATTTGTTTTTTCTTATTAAATATTACAGCCAGTTGCCAGCCCTGCCACCAAAGAAGTATTTAAATATGGTGCGTTTTGCCCCCAGAATAATCGAAGTCAGGAGAGCTGGTCTCGCCCGATTTTTGGAATTGTAAGTATAAAAAACCACTTTTATGACTTAATTATAGCATGACAATATTTAGCAACCACAGATTACTAATAGAGCACGTGCTCTTTCATTTTACAGGCTTCTCGCATCACCCGTCTTGATTCGAGACTCTGTCCTCCACCTCTTTATACAGACTGACCTTTCTATTGGGGAAATGGAGGAGAAACTCAATGAAAGACTTACATTCAGCGTTGATTCCAATGGATCAGATGTCGCGAGACACATTTACCACACCATGCCCAGAGCTAACACTGTCTCCCCTAGTCATGCTAATACGCATGCTAGTAAGCCCACCACGACAGGTGTTCCTCCCACTACTGCTAACAACGCTACAAACCCACCCCCACAGTTTGTGAGAAGCTACTCACTGGCATCGTCTGGAAGTGAATCGGCTGGAACGTAAGTATTTCTTTATTACTGTGAGAGTCGTATGAGAATCTTCTGAATGTTTTCAAAATACTATATGAGCTCTTTGCCTTATCATGAATTCTTCTTTTGTTTAATTCAAGCAGGACTTCTGGTGAACTTCCATCCATCAACTCTTCTGCAGGCACAGATCAGTCCTCCACCACTTTTTTCCGCAAGTCAAGATTAATGCCCGAGTCTGTTAGCCAGCTCCTCATGTTCAACTGCCCCTAAGAGCCGATGGCAGAAGAAGAAAAAAACTTTCAAAATAATATGACACTAAGAAGAAGCTAGAGAGGCTCCCTTACACAACACGACAACGCTCCCTTGTATATTTCGCGTTGTTGATGCTGTCATGTCACACATCACCATGTACATATCCTGTACATAACCCAAAACGTAAGCGCAACCAAAAAAACGATGACAAAAGAAAGAAGACAATGCCTACATTTATGGCTGATTACATGCTGATGTCAAGAGTGGAGGAAGTAAAGGAATTAATGGGGAAAATGGAATATCAACCTTTGACACGCAACACGGACTTCTTAGTCATCTCCAACTTTGGCATCACACTTTTTTTTATTTATGTATTTATTATTCGCGACAAAAGCAAAAAAATCTTTGTTCTGTAAAGTTAGCATGAGTAGCTTTGCAAAAATGCAAGTTTTCAGACATTATTACGTAATAGTTTAATTTCTGATGAATGGAAGAGGGACAGGGGCATTGCACTGGTGCCACAAAGCGTTATACTTTGAAACATAATATCGTCTCTTTTTGTTTCCTTCTTTCCTACACACGCTGATATTATTTGGTTAGCTAATAGTTTGTCTTATTATTTTTCACATTAAAACTCAAAAGTCTGTATAAACTTAGTCAGCTTTTACCAAAACACGCAGTGTAGTTGTCCGTACATAGCGTAATAATTAGACTTGTGTTAACATTATTTATACAAGGATTTGAAACATCTTATCAGAAAAAATGGAATTAGTTTACAGCAGGTACGAAGCTGAGCTTTGTACTTTGTTTCAAACAGAAAAGGCTGAAATTTCATCTGTGTGTGTAATCTAATCCCATTGATGAGCTTAAGCAAGTCTCATAATTGAGCGAGAAATTACTACTAGAGGAATATCTCACTGATTTCACTTCTTTTTTTCTTGAATGCGGCATGTCCAGATCTATCTCTTGTCACCTTGTCGGAATGTTTGACAAATCGTAACTTCAAATAAACTCGACACATGATCTACTTCTGGTTTTTAGAGTTATTACCGAGGTCAATTTTTCGTGGTATGCAGCAATACAATGAGATTTTTACGTCCTCTTTATCAAATTACAGTGTCGCCACTATATCATTCAAGTTCTGAGAAGTAGAAATCACACGTATTCCAACTTTACTTTAAACACTTTAAAAAATACTTTTGTATTATATGTATTATATTTAAAGTAGGTAGAGAGAAAGTGATGCACATCACAAATCATCATTTTTACTTGTGTGTACTTAATACGCAGTGAGATAAAGTTAATTGTGGAAGACGACGCAATTTTTGGCGTTCTTGATTATGACCTTTCACAGTGAATGAGACAGAATAATATAAATGTACTTCCAGAAAATACAAGATTTTGTTCGTGTATAAAATGTAGAGCAATTTACTTATAATATATGATATAATTTTTTACAAAGCCTTATAATTATATAGAGTCGTAATATTTAGTTCAACAACGTCGTACAATTATTATAGATTTAAATATAATACAATGGATTCTTCCAAAGTTAAATGGCATAATATAGTCTATTCCACCTGTCACAAAGGAACAAATGCTATATGGACACATTTAATTAAAAGTCCAAAGCACATGAAATGCTGAGTTGAGGGAAGAATAAACTTACTTTTATTTTAAAGATTCCAAAATACATCGTAATATATTATTTGTACATTTTTATACACTACTTTTGTCACAAAATACGTTGTTATATTGTTAATATTATTATTCTACACATGAAAAGACAGTTACCGTATAAGATTGATGCTATATCGATGTGAGTCTCTCAAGACATAAATATACCTAAGTGTTATAAAAAATAGATGAATTAGTATTAAAATATATTCCTTGTAAGTACGAGAAGCGAATGGTCTTTTCTAGAATACTGTTATCTATGTTATCAGCTTATGAAAGATGTTTTCATAACAGAAGGATTTAATGTGATTACCACTGTAAAAACAAGTGTATAAAAGATTTTTTGTGTAGCTTATTGTATATCTTAAGAAGTTATGAAAATACGATTGTTTCAATATTTCCCAATTCCTACAAACGTTAAAGATTTATACAATAAAACAAGTAATTTATATATTTCACATGAAAAAACCAAGAGTTAATTTTCTTTTAATTTGTCTTTCCGAATTCCAATCGCCTCTTTTTCTCGGATAAAATCTTCTTGAAGAAACGCGTATGGGGTGATCCGCATTTTGAAAAACATTGCTTATTCACATATGAATGAACTGAATAGGTACCACTTCGAAATTTTACTGTAACATAGCTTAATTTCTTTTAGGTACTCTTCAGAAAATCTAATAGGTACATGTGCAAAGACCGCATAAAAAACAGATAAATATACTTTTATTGCTATATTCTCGGTGAATTTCTCGGTTTTGTAGATACAATCTAGGGAATATCTGGTGAAAGTTGAACCGGAAATGTGGATATCCCGTATAGTTCTGTCATTGTTTTACAACAATCATAAAACAAAAGGTTTCTAACAATAGTTTCTTACATTGCCCCATATTCTTGAATGCTGACTTGCATTTTATGGAAATACCTATCTATTGTTTTATACCTATAATGCGCAGATTTAAGTAATCGTGTGCAATTGCAAAAATTCTAGGTATTTTATATCATCACGGTCAACTTTCATTGTTCCTCGTTTTTTCAGTTCGTTCTACTTTTTGTAAACAAGGAACTACATAGGTTGAAACAAAATTTATGACTTTAGATAAAAGTTAAATGGAGGTGACAGTGACACGTCTGTCATCACATGGCATGCTATTTATCAAATCACTGTTTTTGTTCCCTACGAATCCCAATTCCCGACCTGAGTTGTCAATGTGTGGTGGGGTGAGTAAGTACAAAATATAGTTTTTGTTTGTATTCGTAATAATAGTAGATCGTGTGGGATGGCTGGTACACAATGATATTATTACGTGACAATATCGTGCAAAGAAAGTGCTGTAAGAGAATTATGTTTATAAATCCTGTAAAAATGCTGGCAGCAGAATGTCCAGCAAACTTGTTCGAACTGCTCGCAGCCAGTTTGCCAAATTAGTAGAAAAAGAGTTTCTTATTCATAGACAAAAGTCGACATGTCAAAAATCAGGCAATTACCCATCTTTTAATCTATATTCTCAGAACAACTCAAGTCTGACGATAGTAATATGGCTGTTTTGTAAAATCCTAATTTGAAATAATATATTATTTTGTTCATTTAACAGCTTTTAAGATGATGAATGTAATCACTTGATAGCCAATTTTCTTCATGAAATTCACCAATCGAGAAAACTGCATATGAGCAAGGTTGTTTGATTGAATATCTATATCGTCTCACTGTCGCCAGCGATTGACCTTTGCTTCACACAAGTTGGGTTAGGCAAAAATTATGATGATAATGAGGATGTTGATCAAATTCAAGCTTCATAAAGCATTAATCATGCGACTCTCACTATAATTCACAATTTTATGCTCAATTCTCAAAAAATCTTAAACTTTGCCCGAGACGACTTATTTTTTTGCAATTACAAACTTTTTCTGCTTTTAAAAAACCTATTATTTACTGGAGTTTTTATTAATTTGAATTTCGCAAAATGTTAGTTGATTTGTTTCAAAAATGGCAAACTTTTGGAAGATAA
>JAQIXW010005244.1:0-10634 GCA_034700685.1 Willowsia buskii | reverse complement strand
TGCTTATCAGCCCGATAAACCCCCCTCAGCTGAAGATCCGTCCAAAAGATATAATCCCCGTGTATAGTGATAGCAAACGGATAGATAGTAGCAGTCACAAGAACCTCCCTATTCCCCCCATCAAGATCACTCCTCTCAATCTTCTCCCTCACAGCATCAGTCCAGTAAAGTTTCTTCTCCTCAATATCCAGAGCCAACCCACTCGGCTGAGTAAGATCACTCTTAACAATCGCCTCCTTAAAAGTCCCAGCCATGGTACTCCTAAAGATCCGCCCACTCGTCCCAAACAACCCCCAGTCAGTGTAAAACAGAGTCCCGTTACAAGGATGAACGACAATAGCCCTCGGCCTATCAACATGAGCAATATTAACGATCCCACTCCCATCAAGATTCATAGCGTAGATAGAAGAGTTCCCACTATCCGTCCAGTAAATCTTCTTGTGAACCCAATCGTAAGCGATCCCTTCAGGATTGATACTCTGATTCAGTATCACATGAGGCAGATACTTGTTATCCCCCCTCACACTAAACCAACTTATCTGAGCCTCCGGCCTTATCTGAGTGAACAGCACAGTCCCGTTCTCATAGTCGAAATCCAACCCAACGACATTAGTGAGATTAGTGATGGGACTGAAAGGAACCTGATTATTCCTCACATCCACGTGAACGGACCTAATCTCAGTGCGTGTGCTAAACACAACATACTCGTTAATCTCGACACACTTGTTATTCACCAACCGCCCAGTAGCGCAGTCGCACTGATACCGATTCTCGATCGCGTAGCACAGCTGCTCACAATTGCAATAGTTCTCGATCTCTGGCTGCTGCATTGGGTCAAAGTACTTTACGTCCCGCAGATTATCCACTCCAGTTTTCACAAGATCAGGTCTACTCGTCTGGTTCGCGTCTTTCCTCACTCTGAACACACTCGCAAGGTTCTTATCAGCCCAATACACCGTATCTCGGAACACAGCTACCCCAACAGGATTTGGCAGGTTCCTCCTCAGCACAACCCGATTCCCACCGTTATAATTAATCTTCTGGATCATGTCCAGGTTGCTGTCAACCCAGTACACATCATGATTACTGTAATCGATAGTCAGGTCTCTCGGGTTGCTGATCCCACTCGTCACTAGCTCAGTCCAGTTGCTCCCGTCCAGGTAAGATCTCCCGATCCTCGGGAACTGCCCATAGTCGATCCAGTAGAGCAACTTCTTAATCGGGTTAACAGCCAACTCCCTCGGGCTCTCTGTAGTTTTCTTGACCAACACTTTTCTAAACTTCCCATCCAACTTGCAAACCTCGATAAACGTCTCGTGGGGGAATGCGTTCGTAAAATACACCTGGTCGTGGATCCAATCTACAGCCAGGCCTCTAAGACCGTTCGACCCGATCCCCTTTGTGATCACAGGCTCTACAACCGTGCTGTTAGGATGCACGCGATACAGCCCGTTAGAGTTCTTCCCGTAGTCGATGTAATACATGTAGTTGGACCTCATGTGGAAGTTGATATGGAGTATGTTCCTATCCGGTGCTGATATCGGGACCATAGCCTCGTTCCTCCCTGAGGCGCTACCATCCTCTTCTGGTACACCTCTGATCCTATCGGACTGAGCAATCACTAGGAAGGATTTGTATGGTGAGCAGCTAGTGTCGCTCGTCAACTTGTATCCCATACTGCACCCGCATTTCACACCTCTCCTCTCTGCAGGGATGCAGATGTGGTCACATCCTCCGTTTGGTGGGCTCGAGCAAGATTGTCCTCCAGTTCGTTTCCTCCAAATTGTTAGGAACTTGAGGTCTGGTTCGTTTTCTTTTAGGACCTTGAGGTTATCTCCATTGGGGAGGTCGACCTTTGACACTCGCTCGTACACTGGGTCGAGGAAGTAGACTCGGGATTCGTAGACTGCGAGGGACCGAGGTTTTGAGAGGTTGTCTGTGACAATGTGTTTCCGCTCGTTTGTTTCGATGTTGAATGATTCGATCTGTTAACGAATAAAAATTAGTAATTTATCTCAAGTGACCCCAAAATAATAATTTAAAAAATAATTCAAAAACTCACCACAGGAGGCTCCCCACTCGTAAAATAAACACTCCTCTTCTCAGTATCGATACTAAAAGCCCCAGAAGGCTTCACCAGATCCTTAACCAACACCCTCGGATTCGACCCATCCATCCCACACTCCCCAATCTTCGGTGGAACACCAGGCCCACCCTCATCCACCCAGTAGAGTTTCCCACGAGGTGGATCCAGCACTATAGCTATAGGTTTGGCTACTCCAGTCTCCTCACCGTTACCTCCGAGTACGATCATCCGATATTTAAACTTTCCGTCGATCTTTATGAGCTCAATGTTTCCTGCTTGTTTGTTGCCCATGTAGAGGTTGCGTCCGTGCCAGTCGAAGGCTATCGTGTATGGTGAGCCTACGATACCGGTGTCCTTTGTTGGGTCGAGGAGTAGTGTTCGGTTTCCGGTTGCGAGGTTGTAGCGGTAGATTGTGCCCTGTTGGGTTTTTAATTGAATATTATAGTAATTGATCTACAAATGTTTTAAATGCTCGAAAAATAGTTCAAACTCACATTATCCTGCCCATCAACGCCTTCCACCCAGAACAAGTCCCCATTCACCCGGTCATAGTCAAGAACGCGACCGTTCTCAACGCCAACGATAGGAGTCATGTAGCTATTCGCACCATCATTTCCAAGACTGATGTCGATAATCTGGTTGCCCTTGATAAGCATGAGGTAGCTGGTGTCTTCCTGGTCGCAGGTCTTTTTGTCGCTGGATAGCCTGTATCCTGGGCGGCAGACGCATGTGAAGCCGGGCTGTAAGAATACAAGAACCAATTAGTAAACATTTAATGGAATCAAAAATTTAAAAAGTTCAATAAATCAAGTTACAACCCACCTCCATCCCACTCAAAAGACACAACTGCCCACACCCCGCCCCCTCACAAGGATTCTTATAAGGAAACTGAAGACTCGGATGATAAACATGTATACTAAGCGGCTGACTGATAACATGATGAACCACACTCTGATTCGTCCCATGATACTTATTAGTACTCAGTATCCTGTTCAGCTGCCTATCAGTCCAGTACACAGTGTCCTCGAACAGCGTCAAACTGTGAGCATGAAGCAGGTAGTGACTCGCAGCGAGCACCTGCTTCCTACCCGTCCCGTCGTAGTTGCAGTAGTCGATGTAGTCTAGCTTCGAGTCTGCAAAATACACGTGCTTGTTGGCGACGTCTAGGGTTAGTCCGTTGGGCCAGAAGATTTTCGTGGAGATTATGGTGCTCCTGTTCTGTCCGTCTAGGGAGACTCGTTCTATTCTTGGGTTCTCGCCCCAGTCGGACCAGAAGAGGAAGCGGGAGCTGTTAAGAATAATTAATAATTATTTTAATTAAACGGATTATTTATTATTTTAAATTTAATTTAAAAATTCCATTAAAAATAATCAACTCACCCCGGCGTCGAGTCGATAACAATCCCCCTCGGCTGACTAACATTCTGATTCAAAAGTATAACCCGATGCATCCCATCCCGATCACAAACCTCAACAGTATGAAGCCTCGAGTCAACCCAATACAAATTCCCACCAACCCAGTCGTAAGCCAACCCTTCAACGAGATCCAACCCACTAGAAACGACCTCTTTAATATCGCTGACCTCACTCCTATTCACCCTCATGATCTTCTTCAGCTTCATATCCGACCAGAAAATGTACCCGAGCTTCATGTCACTCGCTGTAGCGACGACATTCTCAACCTGAACGGGCAAACGTTCGATACTGTGCTCAAGCAGGTCACTCAGTAATATAGACCTCCGATTAGAAATGATGAGCAGCGAGTTGGTCCGATTGACAGCCTTGCACTTGTGCATATCAGGCTCCATCACATACCCATCAGCACACGAGCAAAAGTACTTCCCTTTCGTGTTGTTACAGACCTGACTGCAGGGCTGAGTCTCCTCACACTCGTTGAAATCAGTACAAATAGTAGTAGAGTTCACCTCCAGAACCTCACCCTTCGGACAGAGACACATCGGCCCAGAAGGAGTCTGCTTACACTTTGGACACTGCACCTTATCGCACTCATTCAAATCACAAGCAGGCCCCTCATCCCCGTTACTCGGACAGTCCACATTCCCATCACACACCTGAGTCAGATTCACGCAGACGTTCGCGTTCGGACACTTGAACTGGTCAGTCGGACAGACAAACTTCTTCTTGCAAGCGTGCAGCTCTACAGACTCGTCTGACCCATCACCGCAATCATCTTGACCGTCGCAGATGTACGCAGTGTGCACGCACTTTGAGTTTTTGCACTTGTAGTAGCCTGCTGCGCATGGGCGCTGGTGGCAGTTTGATGGTTCGTCGGACTTGTCCTCGCAGTCTGCGTTTCCGTCACAGTGCCACTCTTTTGGGATGCAGATTCCGGATTTTACACATTTGAATTGTTTTTCTGGGTGGCATTCGTTTTCCTTTACTTCTGGGCAGCCTATCTCGTCGCTGCCGTCGTCGCAGTCTGGGATTCCGTCGCATTTGTAGGATTCTGTGGGGGAATTTTAATTGGTTAGTTAAGGGTTAAAAATTAAATTGATTAAATTTTAAAATAATTAATACCCACCATGAATACACTGCTTGAAATTAGAGCACTTGAACTGATTCTCCCTACAGCTAACAGGAGGACAGTTCAACTCGTCAGCAGCGTTAGCTCCGAAGCAGTCGTTGTCCCCGTCACTGGAAAATGTTTTCAAAACAAAATTATAAACACATATTCTCTCAAATTCCCGCCTAAAAATAATTAAAAATCTCCACCCACCACTTCCAAGAATTAGGAATACAGTGCCCAGACCCAGGACACGTGAACTGAAAGTAAGCGCAAGTCTTCTCCGCACAAAAGTCCCCTTCATCAGACCCATCACTGCAGTCATTCTCGCTATCACACTTCCAGGTGGAAGGAATGCATCTCCCGTTTTCACAGGGGAACTGACTCGACTCACAAGTCACGTTAACGCAGCCCTGCTCATCACTCAGGTCACCGCAGTCGTTATCAGAGTCGCACTTGAAGGACATTGGGATACACTTTCCTGTTTTGCATTGGAATTCTGTGCTGCTGCAGGTTGCTGTAAATTAAATCACATAAATTAAATTAATTACTCCAAATAATTTCAAAAAACCATTAAAAAATAAAAAATTATCCCCAAACTCACGTTTAGTACAATTCTTCTCATCACTCCCATCCAAACAGTCATCATCCCCATCACACTTCCAACTCTGAGGAATACACCTCTGATTATCACAAGTAAAGTGCCAAGAACTCGAACAAATCTTCGGAGGCTCAGCATCCGGATCAGCGATACACCCCTTCCCATCCTTATCCAACTTCTCCCCCTGCCCACAAGCACACCTCGCCGTCAACTTCGAGTTATCGTTAATGGGAAAACAAAACTTCTCACACCCCCCATTATTCATCGTACAGGGATGCAGCTTGTCAATCTTCTGAGTCTTCCTCGAATACACCTTCACACCATACAACCTATTAGTCTCATCGACCTTCGTGATTATCTGCTCCTTATCACCCTTCAGCTTATCGATCCTGAAAATAGCGTCTAGTCTCCAGTCTGTGATGTAGATCCACTCGTTGTGGATCACGAGGCTGAATGGGTGTCGGATCAGGCGGGAGTTTAGGGTTTTGATGTCGCTGCCGTCTAATGAGGCGTGTTGGATGTGGTCGAGCAGGGCGTCGCACCAGTATAAGCGTTCGTTCTCGAAATCGAGGGATAAGCCGTTTGGCCAACCGAGGAGGACGTTGCGGAATACGATCACGTTCGTGCCGTCAGAGTTGGCGCGGGAGATGTTCGCTGGGCGGTCCCACTCGGAGAAGAAGAGGTAGCCTGTGGGGGATACAAAATATAATGATTAATTTGAAATTAACTAAAATTAAATTAACTATTTAATTTAACCCACCCTTATTCGGATGAACGACGATAGCCCTCGGCCTCTTAAGGTTCCGAAGCAACACCCTCCTTATCGTAGTGTTCCGAGTGCTAAGCACACTGAGTGTCCCCTCTTTCGAGTCAATGTAATACAAATTCTTGGAAGCCCAGTCCATAGCAAGCCCCTCAACACCTTCATTCTGAGCAGCGAGTACAATCTCCCTATTCGTCCCGTCAGCGCTTATCTTGTAGATAACATCCTGGAGCACGTCAGAGTAGTACACGTACCCTTCATGGGCGTCATAGTCGAGACCGACGAACCTCGCTGATCTGGAGACAACAGGTGGCATAGCGTCGTTGAACGAGTCGGAGGTGCCGTCGAGGACCTGGCCCTTTACGAATTTGTGTTGGGAGTAGACTAGGAATTCGTACACCTCTGCGGATGGGAATAAATTAATGTTTTAGAATAATTTCACAAACAAATTACTTTAACTTTAAATATTACAATAAATAATGTGACTAACTGTTGCAGTTCCGCTTCTTCTCATCCAGCTGCCACCCAATGTGACAAGCGCACGCATACCCAAGGGCCCCACTCTTCCCAGTGCTCGTCACTATACACAAGTGCTCACACCCTCCATTATTGTTCCCACAAGGGTTAACGTCAGCGTCGACCTGGACTAACCCACTGACAGCTTTGATCCCTCTCGGCTCTCTGGTCACAGATTTGTTCTGGTACAGAGTTCGGATAGCGTTGGATCCTCCTCCGTACTTGTCTATAGCGAGGACTCCCTCTTTCGTGCCGTCTGTGAAGTAGATTTGAGAGTTGTAGGAGGTCAATCTGGATGGTGATGGGACTTTACTCGCTCCTGTTTTGGGAATTCATTTCATTTTAAATTACCATTCATCAAAAATATTTAAAAAATCAAATAAAAAAGCACCCACCCCTCACGACAAAGTGCCTCTTCCCCCCCTCATAATCCACCGTCTCGATATAATCAAGCAAACTATCACACCAAAACACCCTCTTCGTCACAAGATCCAGAGTCAACCCACTCGCCCTATAAACAGCCTCAGTCACAAGCGCCCTCACATCAGTCCCCGCCATAGTGGCCCTCACGAGCCTCGTACTATCAGCGACAAACATCAGCCCAACTGTAGGGTCCAGAGCGAGGTCACTGGGATTCGTGAGATTGTGACCTAGCACGATGGCGTGGTTTCTTCCGTCCAGTTCGAAAACGTCGATTTTCTGACCTACGCTGTCTGCGACGTAGAGCTTGTCGCCTACCCAGTCTACTGCGATGCTCACTGGGGACCATGTCGTGAGTCCGTAGTTGCGGGTGAAGTTTGCTCCTATTTCGAGCGTTTTTATTCTTCCTGATTGGATCGCTTCTGGGGTCAGGTCTGAGAGCTTTACTGAGTAGATTTTACGGGTTTCGAGGTCGGACCAGAAGAGGAGCTTTTTGCGCCAGTGGAAGTCGAGTCCGGAGCCTGACGTTGTGTTTATTATGGGCTGTAAGGCGACGGTGCATGTTATTTTTATGAAAATATATATATGTATCAATTAAGCTAGTTAAATATGTAGTATAAAGTGTAAACAAACCTGCACATGTCCCCCATCCTCCCCACTCATCCGATACAAATTAGTATGATGAATAAAGTAAATCTTAGCCGGCTCCTCAGCGACACACCTCTTCCCCGCCTTATCAAGTTTGTACCCTTTCACACAACTGCACTTGTACGACCCTTTGTTGTTCTCGCATTCCTGGGAGCAGAAGCCCCACTCGTCGCACTCGTTCCTGTCTACACAGCTCCTCGAGTCGTTGGCGAATATCGTGTAGCCTTCTTGGCAGGTGCAGACTCCTCCCTCGAGACTTTTCATGCAGTTGTGTTCGCAGTTTAAGGCGTCGCAGTTTGAGTTTGCTGTTGGGTGGTTTTCAAAATAATTACAAATTAATTAATTGTTTGTTTACATTTTGGAATATTTGTGTATTTAAAAAATTAAATTCACTTACAGCATACTATCGTCTCGTCTGAGTTATCGTGGCAGTCGCTGGAATAACACAATTACAAATTTTTAGATTAGAAACTACTGTTTAAAGGGTTAAAAATTCCCAAAATCAACTTCTCACCTCTTCCCATCACAAACTTGAGACTTTTCGATACATTTCGGTGTCCCATCAGCATTCCCTTTCTTGCAGAAAAATTGGGATGACTCTTCTGGGCATTTTATCGTACAGTTCTTCTCGTCACTTCCATCTGCACACAAACGCTTTAATTAAAATTCATCCAAAAACAAATTCCCAAAACACTAAAAATATATCCACCCACCAGCACAATCCAACCTCCCGTCACACTTCCACCTCACAGGAATACAGAAAGAGTTCTGGCACCTGAACTGGTCTTTCGTACATGCAGGAAAATTGCACTCTTGCTCGTCAGACCCATCTGCATATAAACACCCAGAAATTAGCCACCAATTAAGCACACTTACCAAACAATTACGCAACAACAATTACTTAACAATTACAGAAAAAAACCAAACACAAACCTTGACAGTCATTCCGATGATTACACCTCATCCCCTGGTCTATACACTTCTCCGAGTTGGCACAAGCGAACTGAGTCAGCTCACACGACACAGTTCTGTTTTGGCAGTCGCGTTCATCTGCGAAAAACACAAAATCTCTCATAAACTTTCTCAAATCGCCCCACTACCACATTCTCCAGCAAACCAAAAACCTACCTGATTTAGACCTGCAGTTAAAGTACCCGTTACAAACGTTCGTAGGAGCGACGCACTGCTGCTTCCCCGGCATCTGCTCAGGTGCCGGATCGCACTTGTGGTCTTCTGGGTGACAAGGTCTGTATTCTGTTTTGGACACATATACGAGATGAAAAATTAGCATGACAAATTTTTTTTACACTTTGGAGAACGCAGCAGAGCGGATCATGCAATGCAACTTACGGCACGAAGGCAGCTCGTCAGATCCATCCTCGCAGTCTCGGATTCTGGAATGAAAATTGAGAGAGTCGTGAACAAAGGAGTGCGTGTGTCGTGTGTGTAGGTGTGTGATTCCAGCATGTTTTTTTTACTTACGTATCACATTTTTGGTGGAGTGGGATGCAGTACGTTGTGTTGAACTTGTAGACGGCGCACTGGAAGTGGGTTGTTGGGTCGCATTCGGGAGGGGCTACGAACATTTTTATTTTTGGATTAATTTTTTGTATTAATTTTTAACTTATTTTAAAATAATTTTCAACTCACGACATCCCTCCAACTCGTCAGACCCATCTTCACAGTCAGCGTGGTAGTCACAACGCCTATAAACAACACACACTTTTACTCACGAAACCGCATAATATCCCAAAAAATCACGCAAAAACGCACGTAAAAATAAAAACTGACCATCTCTTAGGAATGCACTTGCCGCTACTCCCCTTGGAGGTCACCGTCCCTCCATTTTTACACGCGAACTGGTCACTTGAGCATGTTATCGTTTCTGAAAAAAATGCACAAAACACACACGTTCAAATATGCACACAAAAATTAACAATAATAAAATATTTTAAACCCCACAAACAAAAAACACAGAACAGCAGAGCCGCATGCAACACACAAACCTGAAACTGCACACAAAACAACACAAAAATTTATAGCAAATATCACACAAATTTACACACAATTATAAACAACAAACAATTATCAAAATCACACACCTGTCGACTCCCCAAAAGTCCTCCCCACCTCCCCTCCAAGAACAACGAGTAAACTAAACACCCTTAAGAACCACTTAAACCTACAAGAGTTCATGATTGAACGAGCATCTACGCGCAGCGCGCATGCGGACGCTGGAACAACTTAAAAATATACAATTAACCCCTAAAACTATCGTTCATGGTTAACTGATTATCACGTGTGTGCTTAAATCAACTCCATCCTCTCGCCGTCCTTCGAGAAATCCTCACAATGCGCTATTGTGTGTAGTTAACAATTACAATTAAAAATAGTCCGATAGGATAAAATACGGCCGTGAAATAAAAAGAAAATCGGTACGTTAATAAAAAAAAAACTATTGAATGCGCCCAATCCATCCGATGATGTTGGCAAATGTCAGCGAAGAATATTTCCTCAGCGGAATCATATGCATTAAAAGGTTGTTTTCCTCTACTAGTCATAATTCTCTCTCTCTCGACAAACCATAGTAAAGTAGTGAGTATAGTATATTGTGAAGAAAAAAACAATACTACTTAGCCATGTTGAAGCATTTAAAAACGTGAAAAGTCAACAATCACGTACATTTTATCCACCTGTTGTACCTGTACGTGCATTACGAGCGTACAGGTTAAGTACGAGAAAATACACTAGAAACAATGCATAGTGGAGAAGCGAAGATGACACTGCGTCGTACCAGGTACTACCAAACACCAGAGAGAAACGGCTCCTCTGACTCTAATACTCAGGATCATAAAAACCCGTAGTATCGTTTCTCCATCATCATCGTCATGCGTTGCTGCAACAATTGGCTGCTTCTACACCACCACCACCACCACCAAAAAAAACAGGTTCACTCTTTCTTTCTAAACTTTTTGAATGTGAAGGATGATTATGTTTTGGGTCTAGTTTGGGTCGGTACGCTGCTTTACACAACTTGAAAGTTTTGATGTTTTTTTGGGGTGCTGTTATTGCTGTT
>JAQIXW010005243.1:0-10635 GCA_034700685.1 Willowsia buskii | reverse complement strand
ACAACAAAACAAATTCATAATTTTCATTAATTCCAATTTCGAAATAATTAATACATTCTTTACATCTTCGGCCTTATCGATAGTTATTTATATTCATATTTGTTCATTAAACGCTTAAGCTTACATTTCGATCATGATCATTACAATTCCTTTCTGCATGCAGTTTAATTTTCGTATTATTCATTGATAAGTAGCTAGTAATTAGGTTAACCATTTAAATTTTTATCATTAAGATTTTAGCATTATCCGGATTTAAGATTCTAAAACCTTAATCGGCATATTATTATTATTATTATTTTCATCATCCAAATGGCAACAAATAATTAGTAAATTAAATATTGAACTGGTAACTGATATTGGATAACAGTAGTAAAGCTTGCTTATGGTTAGATCAGCACAACAGAACTCTAATCTCTCTCTCTTCTACCTCTTCTGTCTCTATCTACATTCTCCCTGGTAACAGTCCAAAAGACTGTTTTGGTGACTCGGCTGGATTTTGTCTCAGCGTCCCCTGATCTCCCAAAACTACATACAGTCAAGTGGGACTGCTGCCAGCCGTTCTCCCTATATCTTGATAGGACTTATACCTCGAAACTGAGTACCAAGTACAAAAGAAAGGAGGGATGTAGAAACTTGGACCCTTCACATGAAAATATACACCGATATCGAATAATAGTTAAACACCTGAATTTATCCCTAATTAATTGATTACATTGGTTGTTGCTGTGGCAGCATTATAGCAAGACAATTTTAATTGTTTTTAAAATCAGAAAGCTCATTATATTTAAAGATGTCCCTCTTTCATAGAAATTTGTTTCGCCAATGTAAACCCTGATGTCTCTAAAAGCTTTTATATTTTTTCGGATTTCCGTTCTGCAATATTTATTGGATATGTCATGTGTATATAGTTTCCAGCAGGCAACAATCCGTTTGCTCATAATATTCACTCTTCCTGGGAAATAGTAGCCGCTGATCATAAGCATGTAGAAGTCGAAAACTAAGTAAATTGCAGTACCCAACGCAATATTTGACATACCTTGTCGAAAGTCTGAGTCAATTATAACTACAGAAAACGCTATAACTGTAAACATAACTAGCGCTTTATATGGGGCAGCCAACACTTTCTGGAAACAATCGTTTACAATTGCTGTGTAAATTTGAATTTTCCGATACTCATTAAACCAGTGTTTTAAAATATTTTGACTACAGAACTGATTGATTTTCAACTTGTTTTTAAATGAATAAGTAATTGAATATAAAGCTATGTTACTACCAAACATTCCCACAAACACAACCAAACAGCATGAAGTTCCTGCCATTGACACCATCCATATTTCTAGGTACATTCCCACGATTTTTACAAACAAACACCAGATCGACTGTTTATTAACTATTGATCTAATTGCATACGTAATTGGCTCCATATCGGAAATTGCAAGTACAACTGGGTAGAGAAATACCAGAAAAAATGACATGATGGGTACGTTTATCATTAAAAACAGCAAAGGTTTACACTTATGAATATTTGTAATTGTCAAAATCGTATTGATTGCTTGCACAAAAACGAGATGATGATTTCGAAAGTATGATAGCATCATAATTCCAATTCCAACAGATACACTCCAAATTATCAAACTGATAACACTGTCACCTTCAATAAATAATCGTTTTTGGTAGTAAGAAGCAACAAGACAAGTAATTTGGATGAATCGAAACAATAAGGTGAACCACCACAATATTTTAAGTTTCAACAGAACTTTTGTGTTATCAGAGATTTGTATGATTTGTAACGGACCAGTCCTCTTGTCAAAGGGGCAGAGACTGAGAAATGTTGATTTTACAAGTCTCAGCTGGGCGCAAACCATTAGTTTTATAATATTTGAGTTCAAAATAGTATACAATCTTATACCCTTCATTTTTCTGTAAGATGCTTTTATTTATAAACTTTTCAATGAATTGTTAATTTTTTTGCTAATAATTTTTGTCGCGCTGTAGTTATCTTCAATAAACTTAAGAAACTGAAATCTATATAAAATTGGATTTTTTAATGTGTCAGAGCTAAGTTAACAAGTTTTAGCATTTCCTTTTTGCCAAGTATAATTTGTAATTAAAGTTGATATGTACTTATCTTCAAACGTTATGAAAACTAAATACTAGTTGAAAGTTTGACATGTTTCGTGTGGAAACAACCAGGGGTTTTTATTTGTATGCTAAAATATGCATAAGCACTGAGAAAGGATGGCTACTGTTTAGTTTCCCATTTTCAGAAATGGCTGACAGGAAGACACACATATACTTATAATCATGTATCAAATAGAAGAAAACATTGAAACAAATTTCGTTATAGCAATTGATAATTAAAATAATTGGAAAGTAAATATATCTTTTATTGATTTAAGAAATAAAGTAGTTAAAATAAAGATTTAATAGCCGTTAATAATTACGACAGGTAGAAGGCATTCTGTGAAATATGGAAACTGTCAGTGACGTCATCCTGGAACCATTATCTTGTCGGTTGATAACAGTTATTCAGTTACTGGAGAGTTGATAACGCTTCATAGTCCTGTTAGCGGTTGGATGATATTTTGTTCCTTGGTCAAGCATATGTTTCCTGTCCACGACGACCACCACTCCGCAAATAGCATTCGGGTCTAGGCACGGGTACTCTCGATCACAGCAATAGCAGTAAAAATTGGCGTCATATGGATCATCATTCTGGGAGCAACACGGGTAGGGAAGGTCTATATTTTCACAAAATGCACCGCAATTGCTATACGTCGTCTCAGGGTCACAATACACCTATATAATAAAATAAGATTTATAAAATTTTATATGACAGAACTGCATAATATGTTATGTCGGATTATTTAACTGAATGAGACAAACAATTAAATTACTGATTAACAGCTATTATACATTTAAAACTACTAAACAGCTTGTTACCTGATAATCGCAAAAAGAAATTTGTTAAAGAATTAACAATTAAATTGCAACCAATATCATACTGGAAACTGAAGGAAGCTTCATGTTCAAATATTATTGACAACGATAATTATTTAGGCAAGTACTTTTGAGAGGAGTTGGCTTGCTGGGAAATTCTAAACTGACGATTTTTAAGTTTCACAGGTTGCTTTATATATGTGTACGATTTATTTTACTTCAGACTGTTTACAATAAGTTATATGACATTTATAAAAAACTGGATAAGCGTAAGCTTTGTACTTCTGCATTCACAACCTAATGTATAATCTTTTCAGTCTGTGAATGGTCAGTGGAAAATATTTTTCATGTGATTCTCACGTGGCTGAACATATTGTTAGGCTGGAGTTCGTTGCTGGCTATTATTCCTTATGAAATAAACTGGAGAACACACAAAACTTTTCAAGCTTCCAAGCGTTTCACACTTAAGAAGAAAGAGTGTCTTTATTGCGATTTTGGTTCGCTATTTATATTATTTTGAGGACATTTACTTTAACATTGTAAATGTCTATTTTACATGTATGTGAGTTTTAAAAACTAAAGACAAAGTAGGTGCTATGTATTGGTATTGATTATTCAAAGATTAACATGGAAAGGAAACAAAGTTATATGAAAAGGAAACTGGAACTACCTATGACATGTCCATTTGTGTTAAGTTCATGCAATTACTTAACTATCTTTTCAGCTGGAAGCTGAACTCAGTGTCAAGTTAAAGAAGATAATTTGATTAAAGAAGTTCAAGATTAGCTTTAGATTGATAGCAGGTTTCATTAATTAATGTTTTGCATAATATGTGTGTTGTCATTACAAATGACGAGAATAAAATATAACATGTCATTATTTGTGACGTAATTGTTATTATGAATGACGTAATGGATATAGTGGGTACATATACACATGACAATATTAAGTGTATTTTTAGGTTTTATAAGAACACGTAAGTTCGTCGACACCCTTGCTTCTTAGCTTTTTTATTTCATTCACATATTCAGAACATAAAGGCAATTGCATTTCCCATATTCATAGGTAGTATCCTGAACTATAGAATACGCTGAAAACTGAAATAAACAAGAAGAAATTTCGATTCTATGTGTTTCTACGGGATCAAATTTCACGATATCTGTCTAGGAAAAAATGTAAATTTCCACACCAGGCACCAGGTACATTCTGTGGTTGTCAGAAAACTTTCCATGCAGACTTTTGAATAGGAAATATATTCAATAAATTGTATTCCTTTCTCACACTATCAAAATTATAGCAGTACTATTTTACTCGTTTTTGAAACCAGAAAGCTCATTATGTTCAGAGAAGTTACCCTCTCATAGAAATTTGTTTCTCCAATGTAAACTCTGATATCCTTACAGGCTTTTATCCTTTTCCGAGTTTCCTTTCTACACTGTTTATTAGAAACGATATGTAAGTACTGTTTCCATCCAATGACTATTCTCTTGCTTATGATATTTATCCGTCCAGGGAAATAGTAGCCGCTGCCCATAAGCATGTAAAAGTTAACAGTTAAGTAAATTGCCGTACCCAACGCAATATTTGATGTACCTTCGCGAAATTCTGGATCAATTATGACAGCAGAAAAGGCAATAACTGATGACATAACTAAAGCTTTGTATGGGGCAGCCAATACTTTCTGGAAGGAGTCATTTAAAATTGCGATGTAAACTTCAATTTTTCTGTATTCATCTAGCCAGTCTTTTAAATGAATGAAACCACAGAGACGATTGATTTTCACATTATTTTTAAACGAATTAGTTACTGAATATAAGGCTACATTACTGCCAAACATGCCAACAAACACAACTAAACAGCATGAAGTGCTGGCCATTGACACCATCCATATTTCTAGGCTGATTCCCACAATTTTGATAAGAAGCCAGAGAATAGAATCTTTCTTAAATATGAATCTAATTGCATAAGTAATTGGCTCCATATCGGAAACTGCAACCACAACTGGACAGAGAAGAACTATGCAGAACGACATTATGGGGACATTTACCAGTAAGATCATCAAAGGTTTACATTTATGGATATTTGGTATTGTCAAAAAAGTGTTGATCGCTTGCACAAAATATAGATAATGGTTGCGAATGTATGACAACAGCAGAATTCCACCAGCAACAGAAGCACTCCAAATAATCAAAGTTATAATATGGTCGCCTTCAATAAATAAATGTTTTTGGTAATAACAGACAACCAGACAAGTAGTTTGAATCAATCGGAATAATATGACGAAGGATTCCAAAATTTTGAACTTGGAAAAAACTTTAGTTGTATTGCAAGTGGAAAGGATTTGGCCTGTGGAAGTGGCTTTACCAAAAGGACAAATACCGAGAAATGCTGATCTTACAAGTTTAAGCTGAAATCCAACCATTAGTTTTATGATGTTCGATTTTAAAAGAGAATTTCTTGCTTTCTCCATTTTTATCTGATTTAAGTAATAATTAGGAATTATTGAATTAAAAATTTGGAAAAGCCTTGAGTTTACTCTTTACGCTTCTAATAAGTTCTATGTACTGAATTCTAAATAACTGCTTTTTACTTGCCAATCTCAAATTTTAAGAGCTAAACAACGATTAGCAATTTCTATTTATTTGTGTTGTTTAATTTACTGTATATAATTATCTAGAATAAATCCACTACCAGATGCACAGAGAAGCCTGGAAAGTAAAGTCACTGTTTGTTGTAACGTACACAATAATGGCTGACCAGAAGATACATATATAATTATAAATATGTATAGAATAAGCGAAAATTTCCAATAGATTTCCATGCAATACTTGGGTATTATAATAATTACAAGGTAAATTTATATCTTATTCTTCCCAAGCAAACTACTGTTCAAAATAGCAATTTAGTATAATGATTGTGTATAAATAATGTTTCGGGAAAGTGAAATACTGGAAAATATGGCAATTTCTTGTGACCTTTTCCGGATTCCAATATCTTGCAACATAAATTTTTTTAATGATATTTTTACTTGACTTTGGCATTAATTTCGGAAGGTTGACATACATCGGGGAAAGAATTATGATTTGTTTATGTTTCTATGAAATCACATCTGGACGAGATTCTAGTGCCGTAGGGGATAACTCTCTAATTTACCTCTGAAATAGTATATCTCTTATATAGCTTTTTGAGGTAAGTTTTTCAATCATGCTAATTGCATTTTAAGGAAAATCATAAGCCCTACAAAATGGAGCTATTTATTTTGATAAAAAAATGTTTGTAATCCGATTTTGGCTAATAAATTCGAACTAAAGTATTTTTGTAATCTATACTAATTTGTTTTCCCAACAATTTTGTGATAAACCTACATATATGTGTATGTGGAATATATGTATAGTCAGTAGAGTAACAAGATAAGTTTATGTTTATACCAAATTCTAATCAGTAAATAATCTAAAATCATTTTGTCTTAACGAATTATTCAAAAAGGAAAATAGCAGTTTGTTTTAACATACAAAGAAATGGCGGACATGGTTGTAATTATAAATATGTGTGGAATTCAAGGAAATTTCCAATATATTTCATTACAAAACTTGGTTATTATAATTATTAGAAAGTAAATTCATCCTTTACTTATATATAGTAAACAATTGTTTAAAATATGACCTTTATATAATGACTGTGTATAAATTATGCTGCGGGTACGCTATATACTGGAACACATGGAAATTACCCGTAACCTTTTCCGAACTCCACTATCTTATTACATATATCGTTTTTAATGAAATTTTTACCGATTTCGGCAAAGAAATCTTTTGAACAGCTAACAACCAAACTGTTTCAAATAACCTCTTAGACTTGTTGCTTTGAAAAAATACTTTCCTAGTGGACAATTGGCAAACTGATTTGTTCAGACGTATGGGTTGCGTTTTTATTGCATTCATATTTTAAAAACAGATCCTTAAAACTGAATTTCCAATGCATATAGGTAGCATACATGAGCAAAATTAATGCACTGAAAGGGTGAAATACATCAGGAAAATAAACATAATTTGTTTGTCTCTTAAATCTACATTTCTAGGTCCATTCCAAAATTTTAATAAACAGACACATCGTCAAATATTTCGTAACTACGGATCCAAGTGCATACGTAATTGGCTCCATATTGGAGACTGCAACTACAACTGGGTAGAGAAAACTTGGTGAAATGACATTACGATAATGTTTACCAATATAATCTATAATAGTTAATACTGATGAATTTTTCGAATTGTCAGAGTAGTAGAAAACTTTTGTTGTTTAAGTAGTGCATGATTTTGCCAGGAGCAGTGACTCTGCCAAATGGACAGAGGCCGAGTTTGTTTGCCAGGGCTAATTTATATTTATAATTTCACAAATAAATAATAAAAACGTTTATGCTCAAAGCAGTACTATTTTACTTGTTTTTAAAACCAGAAAGCTCATTATGTTCAGAGACGTTCCCCTCTCATAGAAATTTGTTGCTCCAATATAGACCCGGATATCCCTACAGGCTCTTATCCTTTTCCGAGTTTCCGTTCTACATTGTCTATTAGAAATGGTATGTACATACGTTTTCCATCCATTAACTATTCGTTTACTTATGATATTTATCCGTCCAGGAAAATGGTAGCCACTGGCCATAAGCAGGTAAAAGTTAATAGTTAAATAAATTGCAGTACCCAACCCAATATTTGATGTATCTTTGCGAAATTCGGTATCGATTATAACAACAGAGAAGGCTATAACTACTGACATAATTACTGCTTTGTATGGGGCAGCCAACAGTTTCTGGAAGCAATCATTCACAATCGCAGTGTAAACTTGAATTTTCCGATATTCACTAAACCACTCTTTAAAGTGAATAAAACCACAGCAACGATGAACTGTCACCTTATTTTTGAACGAATTAATTATTGAATATAAGGCTATATTACTAGCAAACATGCCAACAAACACAACTAAACAGCATGAAGTGCTGGCCATTGATGCCATCCAAACTTCTAGGCTCACTTCCACAATTTTTACAAACAGCCGCAAAATTGGGTATTTTGGAAGTATAAATCCAATCGCATAAGTAATAGGCTCCATATCGGAGACTGCAACTACAACCGGGTAGAGAAATACTAGACAAAAAGACATTAGCGGGACATTTACCAATAAGATCGTCAAAGGTTTACACTTATGAATATTTGGAATCGTCAAAAGAGTGTTGATTGCTTGCACAAATGCGAGATGATGGATTCGAATGTATGACCTCATCAAAACTCCCACACCAATAGACGCACTCCAAATAATCAAACTAATAACACGATCGCCTTCAATTAATAAATGTTTTTGGTAAAAACATATAATAAGACATGCAGTCTGAATAAACCTAAATAAGATGACAAACAATTCAAGAGTTTTAAGCTTATATAAAACGTTCCTTGTGTTGCAAGTGGAAAGAATTTGACCGGTGGCAGTTGCTCTGTCAAAAGGACAAACAGTGAGAAATGCTGATTTCACAAGTTTAAGCTGAAAGGAAACCATTAGGTTTATGGTACTGGGATTTAAAAGAGAATTTCGTGGTTTCTTCATTTTTATAAAAAATATCAGTCAGTAAGCACTATGAGTGTTTTGTCGTTTCTTCGCCAATAAAATGTAAACAATGGAAATATTTCGATATTATTTCTGACTGAATTATTAAATTTTAGCTTTGAAGAGCATTGAGCTTACGTTCTAGTTTTAATATAAGTTTAATTTAATATTTAAGTTAGCTGACAAACAAATTAAAAGAGTTTGCCGTGTTTGTGCAAATCTTGGACAAACAAGTTTCAAATGTACGTGTATTTCATCAATAAAGCATTAATTAAAGTTTGGGCCTCTGTTTGGAAGAAGCAATTGCTGATAAACAGACTGAGAGATGCGCAAGGAATCTGAAAAGTAAAGTAGCGGTGTGTTTCAGCAAAGGAACACAAAAGGGGCTGACAAGTGGCATGTAAGAAAATTTTCAATATTTATTTGCAATACTTGGTTATTATGATAATTCGAAAGTATATTTATCAATTACTGATATATAACAATTGGTTGTTTATCAAATAGCAACCAAATGTAATAATTGTATATAAATTATGTTGCGGGGATACAGCATACAGAAAAATATGGAAATAACCCGTGACCTTATTCGGATTCCAATGTCATATTACATATTTTTAATATCAGGTTTTGAAGGCTAAATTTTTCAATCTTGCAAATTGCATTTTAAATGAACAACATAATACAATAAATTTGAATTAAAGTAGTTTTCAATTGATACTAACTATAAGTTGTTAGCCCAACAATTTTGTAATAAACTCACTAATGCATATTGATAAATTTGATATGCTTTAAATGTTTAATGTAAAGTAGTCAGTGCGAAAATGTACATGGTTATTTGAAACAGACCCAGCCCAGAAATGTCAAACTATTTTGAGCTTCAAATCTTTGTACATCTTATTTTAAACCTAATCTTCATTCATTTTTCCTCCGCTAATTCCAAATGTCCATTAAATATCCTCAATCTTAACATAGCCGACTTGAGTGGATGCACAACTGAGTTTGATATTCACAACAGCACCAAGATCTATAAGGATATCGCATACGAGGACTACAACAATTGTTTGGCTTCCATTAAAGGACCCATTTTGACATCATCAGTCTTTTTCACCAGAGATGGCTGCATGCTAAGAGCAATCAATACTGTATTGCCTAACCAAATCAGTTTCCAGAGTATCAAATTCAGTCAACCTTGCTACATAAAAATTCAATCCACCAAAGTCACAGCCAATACTGATCTACGGAATAAAGTCAACTTTTCCGGATATACTGATCTAACAAACATAATATTTCCAGAGTCATTGTGCGGAAAACATGTAAGCGCATATCGATTTTATTTGCGACCCCTTACATTTTTAATAGCTCTACTGGAAATACCTAACAATTTAACTGCTCAGGTGGATATGGAAAATATATATACTTCCGTACCTCATATGTATCAATCTGCTAAAATTTACATATTTTTGAAAATAGAGAGGCAAACAACTGTAGATTTGTATCAATGTTGCTACTCTTGCAGTAAAACACCACAAGTTTTGGAGTCCCTAAAAACAAACATTTTACTGCAACAAACGTGTTTCCTCTCAAAAATGAACATTAAACACCATCCAATTCATTTACCCTTGCTTAGTCCAATTTGGACAGTGAACAAACTCAATAATTTTGGGGTACTCCAAGAGTCAACTACAAAAAATATATTCTCCGGTTGTTATGATGATCGGAACTTTATGCCTTCAAAACACATTCCAAATGAGCCCGACCACTGTCTACTCTATAATATATTTGAAACATTCAACTGTACAAATTCTTACTGTCTAAATGCAATGTATAGTAATATCTTCTTAAGTAAATTTTTAGGAGAAAATCCATTCTGGAAAAATATGTTTGCCTACAACGTCAAAATTCCTTTTGGAACAGAATTCGATGGAATAAAATTCTTTACAGTTCTCGGCATCGAAGAGAAGAAAAATTCATTAAAACTTATGGCTCTATTAAAACCTTTATCAATGGATATTTGGATTTGGTTTGTAGTTAGTGCCTTAAGTACCGCTTTTATAATAAGTCAGGTTGCCCCTTCACCAAACAGAACAATGAGTTTGTGGA
>JAQIXW010005242.1:0-10635 GCA_034700685.1 Willowsia buskii | reverse complement strand
AAATTTACAGATTGATGAGGGCTGGTGGAGAGGAGAGTGCAACGGAAAATTCGGTCTTTTCCCAGCCAATTACGTTGAATTGAAGTGAAAGCAGGAGACATCTTGATAAACAGAATTCATAAATCAATAATTACATCCTACCTGATTTCACTCACCGTACAACCTGATTGTGCAAGACTTGTTAATATACTTAAGTTTTTTAAACAACTGAAAAGCAAAGGTTAAGCCAACAGTCCAAATTATGTATGGCATACTTTTTCTCCTATTCCTCGTTCGTTATAATTTTTTACGGAATTCCATAGTCCATTTTAAGTACGTGTATGATCATCTAAAGTAATCAAACCATAATTTATTGTGAATTCGAAAAATGATCCATACTAATTTACTATTTCAATCACAATTTGTACTTCATTAGTTTTAATTGAATGTCGAGGAAAACCTCCATTTTATGAAATGAGAGGTATTGTCATTGTGCTTCCTACAATTTACATGGATTTTAATGTAGTTTTATTCAAAGGCAGTATTCAGTTAATTATTCGCCCTAAAATATCAAACTTGGTTGATGTAAAAATAGATTTAAAAACCGTATTTTTTAACAATAATTAATCATACTAGAAAAATATGTTAAAAATACCCTGTCGGATCCTTTAGTTTCGTTTGAAACTTTATATTTTAAATTCAGATAACACTATTTTAACAATTTTTATGCTTTTTATGTGATTTTATGTATATTTAGTTTTAAAAATTAAGCCAATTAAGTAAACATAAGTGATTTTATGGACTTGAAAGACATTATTTTTTAAGTTATTTAAAACGAATTTACAAAGATTGCTTGCTAAATAGTCATTTGGTAGTGGTAGATCTTAGAGGATAAGACATGGTGAAGAAAGTGGCATAGTGGCATGTAAAAGTATGTATGTGAATTATCAAAATTGATAAAATCTTAAGAATTTACGTATGAACAGTATGAAGAAGTATAATGAGCAAATGTTAAAATACCAGAGAATACTGTCAAAACTATAAAACTGGTTCTGTATTAATGTCGCAAAAGGAACAAGGAATGTAGTGCAATTTATGAAGGTTTTAATTTTAATTTACAGGAAATAAAACTATATTCAGAATTTATGTGTCTCTTGTGCCATATTATTCAATATTTTTCAGTTGTTTCAGTTTTCAATGAAGACTCGTCTGATGCTGATGACTGATTCATAATATTCAATATAACTTGAACTTACCTTGTTTTGCATAAAAATTAAATATATGAATCCTCGTGTCGAGGAGTAAATACTTGCAATTAGAATGTAAACCCATCAATAATGACGGGCATCGGCCCCAACACCCAAGCGTCCCAAGCCAATGTTTGAGGAGGTCGAACAAAACGTTTTTGAAGGGAAACAAACTCCTGCACCTGAAGAAGCTTTGACTTTGACTCTTCCTTTTGAATTCCCTTGAATGAAAACAAATGAGATCCAGCATCGGCATTTACAAGCATGCCGTGAGCAGAGTAGCATCGAGCTCGAGCTCTAGGTTGTTTTGGTATTGTGTACTTGTCGTCAGAATAAAAGCGTGGTGGCGTGCGTGTCAGTCGTTGAAAAGCTGCTTCTGCTGCTGTGCTTGTCTGTGACTGGTGGTTCATTAAAATTCAATTTGCTTGCGTAATACCACGTGAATTGACACTAGAAGGTGTAATGAGCTGTTTTGTGGTTTTAGTAAAACCAGTTTAATTCAGACTTTTAAAAATTGTCAGCTCTACTGCAATAGAATGGATAAGTGTTCGTAGTTAAAAGATAAATACAAGATACGCGACTCCAGTGAATAATATTGGCAAAGTTTTGTCAGGTCAGTCAGGTGCAGGTGTCAGGTAATTGTTAAAAAAATTCCATTGCACGACATGATTTGTTACTCAGCCATCTAATTTCATAGCTCCTTGTCTTCGAAATATTTAATTGATTGTTGTATTTGGTAGTGTTTCACTGACTTTTATTGATTGATTCCTATTATTGATTGCCGTTGTTGTCGGATTAACTTTAGTTGGGATTGGGATTAGATTTTAAAGCGCAAGTGGGGTCAAGGTTGGGATGGGTCATCGATGATCAAGGAATTTATTTACCAATTAGTCTTGCATGTTATTTATCTTATTTTTCTTTCTTTCAGGAATTCATTATAGCTTTTGCTATTGGTTAGCAAGATGATGAGCTCATTGATGGCCTCCAGACGTGAACGTGAAGCTACTGCTGCTGGTAGTGGTGAAGGGAAGAAAGAAAAGGAGAATGACCTTACCACAAAGCATTATCCGTGGCTGGAAACTTTTGATAGTGAGGCTAAAGCGTACTTAACTGCTCCAAGTGTGACGATAAGTCATATACTCAAGTTAATTACATTGCTAGAAGGGTAAGTGCAAAATGTTAGCAAGACATAATCTATTCCCAATAAGCTCAAATGTGGTAAGCATTAAAAATTGTCTATATTTAATTAATCTCTGTAGGCACGTGTCGCCGGAAGTATCCAAGCTGAAAACGAGACCTAATCGAGCTACTAAACTGTTGACGCAGGTACGGAAGAAGTTGAGCATAGTGAAGGTGGGAGGGCTGATGTTGGAGGGTGAATCTGAGAAAGAGCTGTACCCGACTTATGGACTGCTAATGACTCACATTGTGAACATCAGTTTGGTTTCCTCGAAAGTCGAGTAAGTTTATAACTTAATAACTTGTACATCGCAGTTTAAATGCTCAAAAAGGGAGTAAGAATACATTATTAATTATTATGAACTTCTGATTGAATTTTAGGAGATTGGGAGCTCAGAAGGTGGCCACTGAGTTGTACTATCTTTTGAAGCTGATGTTTCAAGGAAATAACGAATTCGTCTTGGACGTCGTTTTGTGCTCGACCCTGGATGAACATGCTAGTTCCAAAAACAAAGTCGGCTTCCATCTCTTCTCTCAAATTATTGAAGACTGGCGGTTGTATTCGGGAACTCATTCATCTCAAATGAAGTTTTGCGCCATAGCTTCTCTTCTCGCAGAAGGATGTCGGGATGGTGAACAAGTGCTCGATCAGTTTTTACCGACGGATAAAGTAGACAAGCACTTTCTCCACTTTTTACGTCAAACTTTGGACGACGATTTTGGGGAACCAGCCAAGAAAGTGATAACAAGTTTCAAGAAACTTGTCCAGTACATTAAACCCACTACAATCAAATCAATCTCAAGAAGCCGGCTTGTTGTCGTTTCAAAACGAGACCTGACTGGAGGCCGACGTGAGCATTCGGGATCAAGCGACTCCAGTTCTACCACGGTCCACATGACAGGCGGCAGTCACTCCAGTAGTCGGCCTAGCGAAGTGCCTTCATCCTCCGGATATGCTCATGGAGATCCGATGAATCAAATTTTGGGAGAGCTTGGACTCGGAGATAACTTTTTCTTGGACACTGGAGGAGACATCGAAGATGAGGGAAGTCCTAATCATAATTATTATGATACCACCCTTACAGATTATCTACACCAAAATGATCAAGTCTCGTCTTCCACTCGTCGCAAATCTTCGTCATCGCCTGCTGACAACATGGATATCAAAAATGAGATGGAAGAAATGGATGTCGACGAGGGTAATTCTGATGAGGATATTATGTTAAATATGTACAGAAAACCGAAGAAGGGTTATACCCTCCCTTCTCCTACTCGAAGTCGGAGTGATTCTCTCACGTCTGCAACTTCACTTATGGTCAATGCGCCCTCTCCTCGGCGTAGTCAAACAACTGTCCATGAAGAACATACCCTTCCTTCTCCTACTCGAAGTCGTAGTAGTGATTCTGTCTTGTCTCCAACTTCACTTATGGAAAGGGAGGTTAGAAAGAGGGTAAACAAGAGAATGTCTCGGGCTCTTTCAACCTCCGAGTCTGAGGAAATGGATGTTATGAGTGATGAAAGTAAGGATGAAGGGAAGATGACAAGCTTAGGGATTTCTGCAACTGAGAAAAAGGATGAAGAAGAAGATTCCGATTTAGAGGTCGTTTCCGTCATAGAGGCTGAAAATAAATCTGAAGATGGAGCTTCGGTTGGCAGTGGAAGTTCTCGTTCCAGAGATGAGGAGGAAGCTGAATCTGAGGAGGATGTTGTTCCAAATTATGATAGTGATAGTGACGAAGAATTAAACAAAGCATCAAGTCCAGGAAAAGTTGCAGCTCCAGAGGGAGACGGTAAAGGGTCAGATAAGGAGGAGGAAACACAAGCAGTAGATAGTCAAGAAACTCTGGAAAGTGAGGCTAATAACAACTCAGATAAGAACGTAAAGGATACGAATAGCCAAGGAAGTATAAAAAATATTTCAGCGGATGACTTGCTTGACAGCTTAATTTTCAACCCGGTCAATGATGCCGCAGCGAATGATGACGTTGACGACGCTGGAGAAAATGAAAACGCCAACGACGAGAACAAGAACGCTGATGACGCTGAAGAGAAAGAGAACAAGAACGCTGATGACGCGGAAGGGAAAGAGAAGGAGAACGCCAACGATGCTACTGCGAATGACACCTCCGAGGACTCTGGAGAAAATCACAATAATACCAACGACGCTGGAGGGAATGATAGCGAAGTCGCCAGTTTGAACAATAAATCTGAACTGGCTACCCCCAGGAAACGTGCTGAGTCACCTAAGAAAAGTGTCAAACAAAAATCCCCGCGATCACCTTCAATCACCCGGTGCGGAAGTCCACGAAAACGACCTGCACCTGAACCTCGTGATAAACTTGCTAGATTGTCAAAGAGTGCTAACTTGGAAGAGACTGAAGTGAAGAAAGAAAGTGTCGAGTCTGAGAATCAGAAAACTCCAGTTACCAGAGGTCGCAAGAAGCAGGTAAGTGGTACTGGTAGTAAAAGTACCAATGCGGCAACGCCAGCTACCCCAGTTCGCCGGAGTACCCGACTTACAAAGAAATAAAGTTTATTAATTCAGTTGAAGAGTTGCAGAATTTAAAGTGTTACGTTACTCTGATTAATTACTCTATAGTTTCATCAGTTTTATGTAAGTTTTTTTGTCTTAGATGATTTATATTTATATTTACTTATTAACAGGAAATACTATTCATATAATCATGATTTTACGTTTATTCAAATAATTCTTCTCAAATTATACATATACTTTTATTATCATGTTAATCATGTAGTATGTAACTTTCAATTTAGTAATAGTAATTAGTAGTCCTAGTTGAAATGTGCAAGTTAAGCATACTTATCGTGTGATGATGACAATAACATATCTTTATGTAATAGAAAATTATTAATTACGAAGTCAATAAAAACTTTAAAATAGACCTCACCATCCCCACTCCCCACCATCATCTCTATTCTTGGTTAGGAAAATATTACATATTAGTACTTACTTTATATTTATACATAATATAGCACTACTCATTATTGGCGTTTTCGTTCTGGCGTTAATTTTACCGTAACTGACTGTGTGGAGCATAGCGTTACCGTTAGTATTGTAATTGTAACAAGAACAAGTACATAAAGTCATGAAATGAAGATATAGCGGCTTCAAGCAAAGTTGAATAAGATCGATAAAGTAGATCCACGTCAAGTGTTTTGGGGCAATGAGAGACGCAGAGGCAAGGCTCAATCTCTTTCTGATAGACAACAAAACAAACATCTGATGAAAGTGCATTAAACTAATAATAATCCTTTTAAAGCGCTTGCTTTAGAAGCAGTGCTAAGAGAGAGTGAAGTTTAGTAGATTGCTATTGCGGGGGTGGCAGTGAATATTTACTTGTGTGAGGTTTATAGCAGCAAGTAGCCGTAGCTCAATCAAGGTTGACCCTAAAATTTCTTCAAGTGTGACTGGGTTGTTCAATTATAGCTGCGTAGATCGTTCAATGTTCAAGAAAGTAAGGTTTGTGAAAGATAAATACATAATTATATTTACTTTTGGTAAATATTTATTCTTACAATCAATATTTCTGAAGGACGTGTTAAGGCTCTAGAGCTAAAGACTATAATATAATTGACTCAAAAGGTAAACATTTGCAAATGGCAAGCCTTCGTTTATGACATACACATATTATGAGCTTGCAGCTCTAGAAGCGAGTTGACTACTATAACGGTTTATACTAGTGATTCGTGTGTAGCAATTAGTCATCTTAGTATTTACAACTTACTAAACTACTGTTGACTATTGACTGTAAAACAGAAGGCAAGGGAATAGAAGATCAGAAGCCGCGTGACGAAGACAAAAGGTTAATTAGCAAGTACGGATGGTTGAAACAGTTAATTATTGATGGTTCAACAAGGGCAATTATTGAGCCTTACGAGGAGAGCGCTAATTCTTTATTTTGACTTTGACTACTTGTGATTGACAATCACAAGTTCAAATTTACAATATGGTGATTTTAATTTTATAATTTGATGTGTGATATTTTTCAGGTATCGAAATTACAAATAATATCATAATTTCAGTCCTGGATAATATCTGGATTCTCAGCACCCACTGGAAGATAGTTAATAGTGCATCAATGTGTTTTGCATGTGGGCAGTGTTTTTTTGTTAAAAAATGCGTCGTGGAGGAGATGGAGAAGAGTTTTTAACCATTTCTCCTCCTCCAGAATTTCAAGATCCTGTGACACTTCCTCCACCACCAATTTTTCGGGACGGGGCGCAACTTGATAGTCTTGCACTGTCGGGAGGTTCTAACCTTGGGTCTGGGGAGATCACAGGGACGCAAACAGCAGGTATAAAATCACCACTACTCATAAACTCAGCACCAGCATATTATCTAAAATTAAAAAGTTAGTGTCAATGAAAAACAACTTGTCCATAATTAATTCCTTTTGTGTGATTCCAGATAAAACCCAAGAAAAGGTATGCGTGACCGACTTCGCCAGTAAGGTATCCTCAGACATTCTGAACAAGGCAATGGTTATTGCCAAAGACTCCCCAGACAATCCCAGTGCTGAAACTGAAAATAGTAGTGACGTTTCTGTGGTTTGCCAGACTCATGACACCGCCAATCCTTGCTCGTGTGGCACAGCTCCACGGTAAGTCAGAACTAGCAACAAAAATTCCTGCATAATTAATTAGTTGTAATTAGAAGCGCATATTAATTAAATGTTATTTAGCTAACATTCTGCATACAGGATCGTCTGAGAACGCAGATTGTGACACGATCAGCACGACAACTTCTTGGGAATACGTATCCAAATCTAGTTCCCTTTCTGATCTCACAAGACTCGGCGCCGCATTTTCCTCATCTTCCACCTCAAACAATCACCACATTCGACAAGACATTTCACAATCTTCAGTATTTTCATCATCATCATCACACATTCAAAGCAATCACAACCATGTGCGTGGGGTCCTCCCTCACGGCATCGTTCCTCTTCCTCCCCCACATCGAAACTCTAATCACAACAATGGCTTTCACGGGTATCGCCTCACACAGAAAGATTTGTTACAACCGCAACCATCACTGTCTTCCACAAACAATGGCGTGACACCCCCCGCACGTGACACAACCTTTAACCCCAAAGATGATTCTAATCCTGTTATGCGCTCCACCTCCCTCAATTTGGACTGTGGAGCAGCTCGGAAATACACCTACAAATTTCGCAAAACTCAAGAAATCGTAGCCCCATTAGCGCAAGCACCTTCAAGGAAAGGACCTCAAAATCTCAACAAGCCCCAGCAAAAAGCTATTGTATTTGTGGCTGAAAATCCTGAAAATGGAGCTTGCGACGTGTACAATGTCCCGTTTCAAAGTGATATCTATTCCCTTCCGGTGGATAGCATCGCTGCTGCTGCACCAGCAATTGAAAGGAAAAAAGTTGGGAGAAGTAACAGCATCTGTAACAGTAAAATTATCTCGAACGTCACATCATCATCATTGTCATCATCATTTACTGCGATTGCAAATATCACTCCCCCTGCCCCCCTCATAACCCCTTCAACAACCGTAACCAAAGCTAGTAGTAGTATTAGTCAGCACCACAGTAATCATAACCAAAACCAAAGATTAAAATCGTCGGAGCCTCTTCTCCCTCCTTCAAGTTCGTCTGCGGCGAACTCTACTAACACTAATGGTGCCACACCGCCTCCTCCGCAACGTAAAAATAATTTGAATCGTCGCAGGAGTCGGGAAGATAATGGTGGAAGTAATGTGCTGGAATCATGCAATATTAAGTGTTCTCCTCCTCCGCCACCTCCACAGAAACAGCAGGAACTACCTCCACCACCAGCAGCAACAGCATCTTGCAAGCCTCCTCAACGCTGGTCATCTCTATCAGTGCAGGCTTCATCGTCATCATCGCCACCAAAAAAGGAGCTACCTAATGTTTCAGAGTCCGCATCATCTTCAACTGCTGCGGCGTTGAATCAGTCAGTGGCGCCAATAACTAGTTCCAAACAAGCAGCACCACCACCGCCACCTCATCAGCATCACTCAAATATATCCTCGTTTCCTGTAAACAATGCTTTAACTGAGTCTAAAAAGGTGGAGAATTCGGAAAAGTCATTAAATAATTTAAGTAGCAGTACAACTATTAATCTGATCGGAAAACCACTAAACACTGTGGTTGTTCCAAAGCAGGAAACTGTCCCGAAAAAGCCTCGTAGTCGCAGTGTAGATCCCACAGCGGGAGAAAAATCGTCAGAAAATCAACTCTATTTACCACAAAGCACTAAATTTTGTAGTGGTGTTAGTACAACAAATGCAAATCAACGTATGAGTACCAATAATCTCAATTACATCGACAATCCAAACAATCACCCGCTTCCCCCAGAACCTATAGAAAATTCTCACAAAGATTCTAACGGCACTCATGCAACAACCGCAGATCGGAAAAATCCTCTGGGTCTCAGTTTTCTCAATTTATTTCGAAGGAATAAAAGTGGAGGCGTTGCTAGTGCTGGAGGTAGTACAAGTACTGTGGGAAAGCAGCAAAATACTCATTTTCAAGTCGCAAAAACCGTGGAGGAGGACAGTCATCATAATAATCATTCCTCCGAGTCAGAGTTCCTGTCTTTGGTCCCTTCCTCGGCAGGGCTTGAAGACAATACGGGTGCTGGTGAAATCGGTAATGCGAATGGGGTCACAGTAAATGTGAATAATAACAAGGAAGATGCAAGCTACTATTTTCGCGAGCTGCCACCTCCACCTCCGGGGGAGCATTCTGATGATAGCTGTTCTGAAGGACATGGCTCACCTCTAGCAACTAGTCCAATGGAATGCAGAGATTTTGCGGCGAGCATTGAGCGAGTTAAAGACTGCGGTTGGTACTGGGGGCCTTTATCAAGTGAAGCGGCTGAGGACCTGCTAAAAAATGAGCCAGACGGCTCATTCATTGTTAGGGATAGTAGTGACGCACGTTACATCTTTTCTTTGACCTTCAAGCTGCACGGACTTGTTCGCCATGTGCGAATTGAACATGACCAGGGCAACTTTAGTTTTGGACCGTTGACAAGATTCAAGGCGGCGACTATCGTTGATTTTGTGGAGAAAGCGGTAGCGCATTCTCGTTCTGGTCGGTATCTATTCTTTTTGCATAGGAGGCCTGTACTAGGACCGATGCAGGTTCAGTTGCTGCATCCGTACAGTAGATTTATGCATCCTAGATCCCTCAAGCACATGTGCAGGTAAAATTGAAATTATAATAATCACATTTCTTCAAAACATTGAATCTGACTTAGTTACTAGATTTAATGTTTGTTCCTTTACCATTTCAGATTTGTAATTCTCAAATACGTGAGACGAGACTTAATTCACACACTGCCTCTCCCCAAACCTTTGCAAGACTATTTGAACACGCCTCACTATTATTTCGAACCACCTGATAGGGTTACTGGTAGCAGCAGTTCTACAGCTCTTAATGGAGGAGGAGGAATTACTACCTCAACTGCTAATAATGTCAGAGGCGGAGGAGGTCACCATCCTCAGTCGACCTTTAACTCTAGGATAGTCTGAGCAGTCTGAATAATAATTATCAATCAGAGCAGAAGCATCACCAAAAAATACAAAGACTTAAAGTTTCACTAAAAATTCTTTTTTGCGTGTTTACTTAACATTTGGAATTATTACTATTATGTTGAACAAAAATAGTATTACTGACATTCATATTAACTTGATAACTAACTCAATTAGATGATAAGTGTACAAAATACGTGCTACACAGTATGTTAAAAATATTTTTTTTCGTTGCGCTAATCATGTGACTTGTGGACGATATCGATTTACGAATACTGATTTATTTTGCAAGTGTGATTTAATTTGTTGGGTTGATACTAACAAAAAATTAGAAGATAATGATAAACTATGCAGCATGCAATAATTACCTTGATTGTTATTATTATTATTTATGTAAGTATTATTATCGACCGTGTTGTTCGTTCGTGAATCGTCCTACGTATTAATTGAAGTTAAGCGTAGCTAGTAAACTTTGTATAATCATAAGTGACTCGATAGACAAGCAAAACGATTTTTGTTAAGCTTTCGCATTTTTTGGCAATAATCTTGAATCATCGTGCACCGAACACTAAACACCTTTTCCTGCAGGACATAAAAATGGACAGCAAGAATTTCGCACCAACTTGCATTTATATTGCTCCCACTCTCTATTCAATTACCAACTAAATATTGTTGAATTAGTGTATT
>JAQIXW010005241.1:0-10636 GCA_034700685.1 Willowsia buskii | reverse complement strand
ACTCAAAAGTAACTAAAAATGAACTAACTGAGACGACCTAAACAGCTATTTGGTACATGGTAAAAACACTTCCTACGTCAACATACAAACGCAGTACATGTAAAACGCTCGAGGCTGTAACGACGAAGACATTGGGATAAAAGCAATACTCTGTTGTTCTTGCATTGTCGTTCGGTGATCATGGTTCATGACGATGGCGATGGGTGGCATTGGTGCATGTACTTAAGTACGCTTTCTTATCAAGTGAACTAGTGAACAATGCAGCTTTAAACTATTATTTCAACTATCAATGCGCAAAACAGGTAACGAGGAATAATATGACCCACATACATACATACATATATCAAACGGATAAACCGCGTTTCAGGCTTACTGGATGGTACTGGACATACTTTCAGTTTCAGTAAGATGAACGGTGAAATACCCTACAAATGTTGTTTTTTGGACTCAATATTCAATACTTTGCGTGTCAATTCAATTTTTTTAATCTATCTAGACAGACATTATATCGCATCATATATGTATGGCAGCGATTTCAATATGTTTAGATTCGATTGTAAAATTCCAGTCCAAAGAGCTACTACGATGTACTTAAATCTATGAAAATTCTGGACTTGTAGCTTTTTGAATCATGCTGAATAGTTTTGACATGTCTATATATATAGCTTGTGCTTGAAAGACACTCTTTACAGAAACAAATTTAATGCTTCATCCAGTAGCTTTGTTGCTTAATATTTTTTAATAAATGTTTTTTAAAAATAATTTTTTGATAATGCACACGAAAACGAAGAAATGCCTAGTAGTAGCAGTTTATGCTTACACACACACAAGAAGCTAGCTAATAGCTGTTGGAGTGAAAAGGTAAGGGCGAGGGGGTTGATTGCATGTGTGCTGCTGTGTGCTGGTTGAAACGGCCAACGGAGAGAAAAAGAGAATTTGTAAAGAAGACATGAATAGGTATCCCAAACTTCGTCCACATTTCTCATGCACACTATATTGCCAACCCCTCCACCACTCTCCACAAGCATGTAATAACAGTCAAAAATTTTCACTTCTGCTATTGTGATGTGCAATGTGCACCTGTTCCAGACATGGTTAATGTAATCAAAAATCAAATTTGTTTTTATGCTTCTCTATTATTCCAGAGACTCGTAAAAGTGCAACAACTGCTGCACTTCCAGGTTAGTTTTGTATATTGAATGAGTCATCATCAACATGATACAATGCATTAATGATTCTCTTTTATACTTATATGCACAAATATGTGCAGCAACTTTTACAAATATATGTGGACTTTCGGAAATCCTTTCCCTATAGATATATAACTACAAAATGTATTAACGAATCTGTAATATGACGGGCTTTGAAATCGAATAAGCGCATGTGATGGAAAAATATATCAGCTACATTAATTCGATTATGTCTGCTCAAAACAACTAAACAAGTTTTTATGGAATATATTTTGTAATCTCAATATACCCCTATTTTGGAAACATGTTCCATATGAATGTTGAAAGTTGAATGTTTAAATAAAGTCCTTACACACGATTACTACAAATTTTTACCAAATGAAAGGAAGCGAACGTAACTCACAAAACTCTGGACGCATCATCAAGTCAGGATTCCCTTCTTGATGATTTATCCTTCTAGCATTCCAATGCATAAACAACATAAATTATGCGATGTCTACAACCAAGTTATATTAAGAAACTACGAAAAACACGGATCATACAACAACGGCCGTGATATACAACCTGTTACCTACATATTATGATGTTTGTGTACCTAATATTTCACATGGAATATTAGCACAAGCAGTCCTTGCATTCAGATTGATTATATATCAAAGATTCTTTACACGAAGATTAAAATATACATTCATTTACTTCTTTACATTCATTACACAGGTAAAATTTCCCGGCAATACACAACAGTGTGCATGTGTAACACAATATATTCTTAACATTTAGTCCACGAACAATAAAATTGCTACTCCAACGCATCTTTGATTCTTTTATGTGATCTTTGCTCTATTCTTAAGAGGTATGCTGTGAAGAATGCAGTGTGCGACCAGACCGATATAGTGATGATGACGATGAAACTCTCGTCTTGTCGCGCACTGCGCACTCATTTCCACAAACTTTACGTTGATTATTTGATATTCATAATGGAAAGAGGTATTTAGCATCATAAAGTATGAATATATATAACATTGCAACATATTGAATAGGTTTTATGTTTAGTAGCTTTAATCTAACTAAATGCAACTACATATAGCCAATCCTGTGAATGATTCTATTATAGAAAATGTCTGAAAATGAACAACATTACGGACATTTTCTTCTCTCCACAAAAGAGGATTATCATATTATCTGTGCTACAAAATATAACAATGTGTATACACACTATACACATGAAAGTCTGGTTATGCATACTTAAATTCTGATTATTACCTATACACGCATATTTAAACTGAGAGAGAGGTGCTGCTCAAGGGGTAGAAGTTGAAGCATGAAGGAACTTCGTTCATTCTTCATACAAAACAAACGTAAAGTATTTTTCGTTTCATAGTTTCGTTCCTCGTTTGTTGCACAGGTAGATAAACAGCATACCTGTTCTTTTATGTGACTTTGTTGAGCAAGATGGGTTGGGGTTGGTTTGCTACGGCTATATTGTAATGTATATGTTTTAATGCTTTGGTTGAATCCATCCCAGCCAGGTAACTGAAAACACCTTGCTTCATATAATACCTTCACTTGAAGCAGGAATGATGATATAAAACAAACCCCCAATATTATATGTGTAATGTTATTCAGAGATGAAGGTAACAAGTAACAACTGAGCAGCCAGTGCTTATAATAATGAGGCTACAAATGCATGTGTCCCAATCCCAATAATGAAAATATATTTGTCTGTTAAGTTGATGGTGGTGGAAAATATATGGGGATTACCTATACTCATAATATATGTAACCGCACATAGCACAATGCAATGCACATGATGAAAAAATGTTCACTGACAACCTGTTTATGTACAAGATGAGGAGGATTGTCTTTACGATTTACAACTACAACCTGTGCTTGAATCGTAAGATGGTTTAGTTATTTGTATGCTTGCCCAATTGTTGGATGACGATGGTTGTGGTTCAGGCCGTCAGTGTCAACTCAACTCATGTAAAATAACTTTTTAAGAGGTTTTACCTTACATTTTTACTGCACTACATAGTATGCATGAATGTTATTTTTGTGTGTACAACTCACAAAATCCACCTTTTCGAGAGCAATAACCAAAATCCTTCATCTTTCATCTGGCTGGAGGTTTTTTAAGAAAAAGGACAGTGTTTTTGTTATTGTAATAATCTTCGTGGTAGTAGGCAAGTACGACCTCATTTCATTGTAACCCCTGTGGTTCTCTGCTCATCGGTGTACGTTTCTACGCTTTCATGTATGTGGATGCTCCACATATTACACATTTTTACAAATAAAAAAAAAACAGTTGAGAGAATTTTCAGTCAACAGAACGGTGCAAACTTAGTGACTGCTGTTGTGTGTTATAATATGAGCAGTTTGTGCTCGCTTGCCAATTCGGGATTAGCAAATTTGCTTATGAAAGGAATCCAGGAAGTGTAAAAATTAGGAATTTTTGGTCTCTCTCATTGTTGTTAAACAAGAGAGTATCCAAACATCTCTCTCTGAGTGTAGTAACAACGCATGGCATGAACATACTCTTTTGTGAAAAGAAAATCGTTGAATTTACTCTATAGACAAGCTTGTACATGAGGATTGTACAAACATTTTAGAAATATTCAAGTTGTAATTTGGGTCACGAACAATTTCAATGGAATCGTGTTATAATGTGCTGCTTCATCCTAAGTCTGACGAATAATGGTCATTTGTTGGAGGTATGGTGGAAATAGCAGTGTGGGCAGGAACCATTAAGCGATTATTATAATAAACTTTATTAATGAAGTTATTATTAACATCCATATTTGTTTCAAAGTCGTTACTTCTAAATTTTTGTATATTCATCGATCAATCTTAATTGCAAAGTTTTGCATAATAATATTGGGCGGAAAAATTGTATTAAAGCTAGTTTGGAAGTTTCATTCATCATTTATTAACTTTTCTTCTTCAACGCAAGGACAGCATCTTTGAATGGATAAAAGTGTACCTACACAGAGGAAGTAGCAAGTGGTGGAATCAACATTGTGCTGCAAATGCTCATCTTCCGTCTTTGTTGTGCTCACTTGTTTGTACTTCCAGAGTACATAACATGAAATATAATTCACATGTTCCAAATGTAATGTAAACTTATTTTGTGTTCCGACAAGGGTTATCAGTGCTCTGTAACAAAATCATGGTCATTTCCTAAAACACGGAAATCTTGTAGATATTACGTCTTATCTATTGTGTCTTCTTTATCTGATGCTAATTATAAATAGCCTCTCCCCTGCTCCAAATCTTGCAATGAAGAATGCAAATAAGTGAAGCATGAGAGGAATTGGCTTTTCAACTCATGAATTGAATAGGATAAACTAGTATGTGTTATGTATATACATTAAACACTTTTTCGGTGTCTGTTTCCCTTCTGTCTACAGAGTGGCATCCTTCTATTTTTCGACGGAAATTAATTTGTTTAAACGAGGAAGAGAACGGAACACGTTCTACAGTATTTCCTTTATGTGAACCAACAGTTGGATGCTCAAATCTCTTCTCTAGTGATGTGAAATATGAAAACTTGACGATATGTGTGTTATACACGTGTAAATAAAGTTTGAAATTTGGTGATTTGGTTAAAAAGATAATAAAGATAAGGTCAATATTATGAGAATATAAAATAGTGTATGAATATAAAGTGGCAACATACACTTCTTTGCTACCACGAACGCGTATTTTAAAGTTCTAAATAACGTGTGCAATTTCCAGTAGAAAATCATTTATTTTGGGAAATTTATGTTTCAACGTTCTCTTTGCATTTGTTCATCTTTCTACAACCTCAACAATGTCATATTTCCATGAGGTGCGTCTCATACGGTCAATGTATTAAGCGTCTTACTTTTTTTCATTTATTTGAGCTTAGTGAAAAATGCTCTGCCTAAACTGTAAATGTGCTAAATAATTCCAGCAATGCCGTGATTATTGAAAATATTTATTCTTGGAAATGAAGTTAGTGAGTAATCAAGTTACGGCAGCTACATGCAAAGATTAGCAATTTGTGAAATTGCTTCAACTGTGAAATTGGTCTACAAATCGGTTTATGAGTTTATGTAGAAGCAAAGACTGGACCACGTGACCACAAGCCATTTTTAGTCCGAACACATTTTTGCTTGTCTGCATGTCCTTCACAGTGTCAAGTGTTGCACTATAGGTTATTCCGTTAATAAAATAAACTTCACGTGTACATAATATGTGTTTGTCCTATGCCTGGATCCTGGACTCGGATTTTTCATTAAATGTACATTACGGTATGTGTGTCTAACTTTTATTGAAAAATAATTAATGAATATAGTTCTCTGCTAGAAAAGGTTAATAAAGATAATCGCTGCAAGCAAAACAAAAGCTTGTGAATGACTATTTAAAATGCATATGTATTTCATTTAGCAAGCACTGAAGCCGAAACGTCTGGAAGGGAAACAAATTATTAGAAATTGTGTAAGAGAATGTTGGGTTTTGCATAAATGCATATGATAGAGTTTTGTTAGCCGTCATGTATTCCTACGATTACATATGCAAACAGCAATGCAGTTCATTTCATTGGATAGGTACATGTACAGGGTCCATGTCCAAACAATATTCTGTATAACTCTGTGTAAGGGCAAGCAAAGACGATGAACACAAATTAGCAAATTAGATATAACTCATGAAAAGGAAGACAGGTGCCAAATTGGGTTCTTGCCGCTATATTTACTGTGTATCAAGTACACGTATATTATAATTTCTCTACGTACTAACTCTTAATGGCGTATGAACGTTTTGCTGTCTACTATAACATTAAAAAAGTAAGTTTGATACCATGATATCATGACCAACTTAGAGCTGTTAGAACTCGATTAAGATTATTCTTATTTCTTATTGATGTGGTTTTCATTTTTATCCAGCATTATTAATACCATGAATCAGTGATCTAGCAATTTTGCAAGATAATAACAGTTGGTTGGTGAGTTTTGCAGTTTAGCAATAGCTTGTGGAATGTCATATCTTATTTTAACTAAATCCAGTGCATATTGTAAAAATCTAGATTCGACCAACAAACAACAAACAATCTACTGCTATCAGATACCCACAGGGTTATGCATGCTATTTTATGTTTGTTTCTTGATTTCTGTCTCAACGAGATGCTCTATGTATCTAGCTCAAGTCATTATTCACATAAATGATGTAAATCTATAAAACAACTGGTGTCTACCTGGAAAAATGATTGCATTGCTGAGGCGTCAGGTGGTTCGCAAATACGATTTGATTTTTGGTGAGATGAAAATTACTGCATAATGTTTAGAGGTATGTATGCCTACATATAATGGTGAAAAACATTCACATTCCGCGTTACTTCTACTTTTGCTGCTTTTAAGTATGGAATGAAAAGAAACTGCTAATTAAGCATATTAAAATTTTAATACTATAAACTTGTTATATAGTTAACCAAGGAGGAAAATTAACTAACATAAGAGTTCAGGTTCTAAAACATATAATATAACGTTTGGGTATAACAAATATGGAGTACGACGTATTGCGGGAAGAAGCTACTCATTGTTTATTCATTTAGATTTATGTGGTATGTACCTTAGTAGCCTGCTCTTCAAGATTTGATTTGTGCCTTAGTTCAAATAGCTGTATGTTCTAGGTACTATTTGTCATAAAATTAAGTTTCACATACATTGATGCATACAACCAAACTGTGATGAAAGCAACAGCAATCTTCAAAATGATCATTGGAATGTAAAATTTTGTTCTAGTTGTATTCTAGTTGCCAGTATACTAGTATACTTAGAATTCTATAGTTGCCACACAGACCATTTACACTATAAATTTATTTAAAACAATGCTTAGCTCCACCCGTACTCACATTGACACTATTGTTAAAATCATAAAACGTCGCTTAGAAGCATTTATATCTGCAAGAACATGCCATTTCACAAACACAATATCATTATTTACCTGTTTATCAAAGAAATAAATACTACTGAAACATAATACCTACATTACACATTCACAATTCACACCTTCCAACTGACAACTGATGAATTTTCTCATAATGCGCATGTGTACCTACACCTAGTAGAAGTACGTTTTATGTAGGTACATTGACATATGGCTAGTCGATCGGTAGTTAGAGAAGAAGAGTTCACTTCTAAGAAATGAGTTCGTTTTTCTCAACGGAAGTTCATAAATTATCCTTGAGTATTTTTGCTAAAGGTGAACTACTTCTTGGTTGAAGATTGTATTAGCTGAACTTTGTGTGAATTTTGAATTTATTATACTTTATTCCTAACTTACTTGACCAATGAACATAATATTACTGTCATGCATATATAGACTAAAGCTGTCTGAAGAAAATATTTTTTTTCACGAATTTTCTCTAAGAGTAAAAAATAAATATGGTCTAGTCTAGCTACTACATTCCTTAAACTAGACATACGTACATACATACATAAGTTTAGGTAGGTATGCATGCATTATGCATAAGTTTTATTGTATGAAAGTAATTTTTAAAAGTGTCTTTCAAATAGCAAAACGAAACTCCGATTTCGTGTCAAATTATGTCGTTGATCTTGTTTCGAACCTTTTCGCAACTAACATTGCCTGGGATGATAACGGAAGTGAGTTGAAACACAGGCCGGTACACACACAGCAAGCACATGCTTTCAAATTCTGATTGAGCAAATTAGGTCGTTACTTGGACTCGTGCTTCTGTATCCGACGGAATTCATTTCCCTTAGTATGTTTCTTCGGAATTTTGCCTCCGCCATTTGAACTTTTCTTTGATGAGTCATTTTATGTAACTTTTATTTTTATTGTTAAAATAATATTGTAATTGTAAACATAATATTGAAATTTAACATGTAAGTCGTTGATAGTTTAAAACACGTAATTTTCATGCTTCGATAAATTCATTGCTCCTTAATTCCTAAATTTAGAAATTGAAAGCGTAATTTTTATATAATTTTCTTTGTTTTGTATTTGCTAACAAAATAAACATTAGACTTACCTATATGCATATAAATGCTGCACTCTTATGTTTGCATTGATTAATATTCTGATATCCTTTTAGAAAAATAAAAACTATTATTTCATCGAGCCTGTAGTTACCAATCAATTTTTAGCTTTCATAATAAAAAAATGTTATTCGTATTATCTCGTGATTTCACCAACCTGTTGACCGTGATAATGCCTTAATATTTTTAACTGCACTGGTTACAGTAGATATTATATATTTTATTTGTACTTAATGTAGTGTGAAAATTACAAAAGTTTCTTCTTAAAAACAGCAAAGAAATCATATCGTAATATTATCATTTAATTTGCAATATGATTTTTCCATTTCGAATTTTTTATTGCGACTTGTTTTATGACTCTTTTCTGAGTAGTCTATATGCAAAGAAAATATTTCACGTTTCAAGATCTCTATTAGTCTGTATGTAACATACTATTCAAAGCTCAATAAAAAATAGGCTGCATTTGCAACTGAAAAGAAATGCATATAATGTTATGTAGATTGCAATTAATTCGTTACTTTCATTGCATATTACCATTAACTCTCGCCTTGCCTCGATGCATATCAGCATAGAGCAACTGCTTTTTAACCAACTTCCAAAACGTGACTTTTGTATGTGCGTATTCAAACTGTTAAGGGAAATGGGGTCAAGCCTTCTCGGTGGTAGCGTTTAGCGAAATGATAATAGAATGAAAATCATCTCATCAGCGTCCACAACAACAATTTCAAAGAACTTTCTTCCTTCTTATCTCACCCTTATCCCCTTGTTTTGAAAGCTCAACTACGAGATTCTCTAGTACTTGATTATGCTTTGCTACGTCGTTATCATAATTAAAACCATCAATTACAAACGACATTGTTTTCCCCTAACAAAAAATGCTGTTTCTGATTTGACAGTGAAAATGGAAACGATTTACCGTTATATCGTGTATTCTACTGTGTCGTACCTTCACACACATGTGCGTATTCAGAACAGATCGAAAGTATTCGAAGTAGTAATTTCGTTTAAAGTAAAATGATGTGTTAAGTATGCACTAAATGCAACAGCAAGACAGGTAACTAGACGTTTTGAATTTCATTTGAGTATCAAGTGAAACTGCCATTTTGGCGAACGCTGCGTAACGTAACAATAACTGCAGTGAAGAAACAAAAAACTGTTTTTCATGGCTTTGTATATTCGTTGATGCGATGCGGCGGTGAGGATGATGTTTAATATTTATTCATGGGGAGAGCTCTGGGAGAGTGCAAATTGCAGATGAATGATCTTTTTTTCTTACTTTTTACTTCTCATGACGGAGCTTTAGTTGCTACCACTCATTCTTAACAAGCGGAATAAAAATGAAAAATGAATCAACACTCTAATTGGCATATTATTCCCTTTGCATTCTCTGAATTTCCTATGAACACCGCACCATTTTTTGTTTAATAGTAAGCATATATCCATAATGAACCAGGTATTCTTTAAATGAAATTTTACTGCAGTTTTTGCACCAACATGCAATAAAAAGTTAGCTTGAATATTGACAAATTGAAATTGTTGTTAATTCTTCGCTACCATCAACAATTTAAAGTCGTGGTCTGTTCTACTATTTGTAGAAATCCGAAGTAAATGTTAAAAGGAAAAGTCAAAGTGACACATTTTCCATATTTTTTGCAGAAAATTAGCAGTTTCTTTTTATTTGACAAAACAGTTTACAAAGAGCATGTTTCAATGCGATGCAATTAAGGAAGCGCACGTTTTTTTGTAAATAGTTCACTAACTAAGCACATGTATATTACGTATGAAGAAACGTTTGATTCAAAAAATTGTAGATAAGAAAATCGCGTTACTCGTACTTACTCTGTCAGGATTTACTATATGTGGCTGTATTTCCAATTAGGATAATGATTGCGCATCGGAAGAACTCAAAGCTTCCTAATAATGTTTTGGGGCTTGTATGCATCAATTTAAAATTTAGAAATTTTTATATGCACCACAATGCAGTAAATCAAATGACGATGACGATAAGTATATATGTATGACAATGTAAGAATGAAATAGGGGGACTTGAAATATATACCATATTTAAAAAATATTTATTTTATAGTAATAAAGTTTATAAATATTTAACTACATAATTTCCATAATTTCATGTTCGTTTTAATTATATTTTGGGACCCATAGTCTCACTTTTAAAATATCAATTCGTTCAAATTGCTTGCTATATTAACCGTTGATAAAAGTCAACTTGAATTTTGTCATGATTCAATGTTAAGTAGTTTCTTATTAAGATTTCAAGAATTATTTGTTCAGCTTCCGTTTGGAGAAAATTATTGTAAAGCTTAATTTTCAGTCCACGGCGAGTTTAACGAGTGCTTTTGGGAGCGCGAGCGGGATTCTTTGCCAACGACAGAAGAATTATTGCTAAATTGTTTTTCAACATTT
>JAQIXW010005240.1:0-10636 GCA_034700685.1 Willowsia buskii | reverse complement strand
TTTTGAGGACAAGATCATTTGTACGCGATGTTTTTAATACATATATGTATTATAATATATGTATTCAGCCCGAACCCTTTGTATTATAAAGTTTGTCAAAAGTATTTTCAAATGACAATTGTTAATGCGATTTATTTGTTATTAGTGATCGCTGTGATTTATTCAAGTAAAGGGAGAATAGTTAGAAGGAGAGGATTTGAGAATTTGCTATTAAGTTTACAAATTTACAGAAGCATAATAAACGTACGCTTATCATTCTGACTGAACATTCAGGTTTTAGCATTAAATTCAAAATTTGCTGAAAGGTTTTAAGCCTTTCTATTACCAAATAATAAAAAAGGTTCGTGAGGCTTTGGTAAAAGGGATACGCATTAAGAAAGCTATTATATCACTTTTCTCGACGATTCTAAAAAAATGAAGTAAAAGCTGTTATGCTCTTGTAGGTAATACAATTTTATTCATTTTTAAAACATAACACGATGATGCCGTATTGAATATATACACTCGACGAAAAATTGCTCAAAATCTCAAAGTGGATCACAAAATAAAGCAAAAAAAGTACCATATTATGCATTGCTTCCACTAAAAATGCAGTTTTATCTTACTAGGTTAAATGAATATTATTCATTGCTGATTTCGTTATAAAAAGACTCTTTTTTATCATATTTTATTGACATAAGCTTTCTCCGATGCTTTAAAGCGTGTAATACTATTTGGCATATAAAGATAAACTCTGTCTTCTTATTCATTATGATTTTCACTGTTTTGAAACGGAAAGATATAGTTTTCCATTTTAAAGTATATACGCTTGAAAACTGATAAAATAATGCAAACAGTACATATTTTCATACGTTCAATGCTTTGTAAAAATTATTAATCATTTCATACAAGCGTATCATTTCTGGAAAAATGACTAATTGCTCTGAATCTGCAAAGATTATGATTAAGTTTTCAACGATTATATAATTAAAAGTTAATGACTTACAATAAAAAGATTATATTATTGGCAAATTTTTCTAGTTTACTGTATTCCAAAAGTCTTAAACATTCTTATACATCATTCATGTTATCATGGTAAAAAGGTGAAGCAATTTTCTCTAAACACATCTCTTGTTTTACGCTTTACACATCATCCTTTTCAGACTTGCTATTTGTATCTATAGCAATCTGTATGTGCGAACGCGTATTAAGTTTTACGGAGCCAAAGTTTTTGCCTCTCCTCCATTGTACCCGTTTCATCGATCGTTGTATAGACGCAAAAACCTCCTTGTTGGTAAAGCTGTACACAATTGCTACGAAGATTCCCTAATTATATAAATTAAAAATAAAGATAATCTCTGGAAATACAATTCATCATCATCATACTCACTCACCTGTGTCGATCCGAAAAATGAGCTTAAAGTCACAAAGTACTTTTTATACTCTCCACCAGGATTATAAAGCAATAACAAATTGTTTATCCCAAGAACCGGGAAAAGAACAAGTGTTGCTTTTGCGGCCGCCCTAAAAATTCAAATATTTATGTAAAAAGAAAAATAATCAAGGTCAATGGTTTTCACAGCTTTCATCTAACATGGAAAATACTTTAGTTGGGAGCTATCCGGTCTTGATTTGGAATCACGCACTTTCCTCATTAAAATTCGCAGAATGTTTAGAAGAAATACACCATTAACCTAGGATTTTAAAATGGTTTTCTCTGTTAAGATCAATTGACTTAAGTAGTTTGATTGTAAATTATTTAATATCTCGTACCACTAATTCAAATATGATAGGACCCAATAAAATCCATTTTTCGTTCATCTCCGAGTATCCCTCCCAGCATTTTTCTTGCTGTTTCGATACCATAGCGATTACGTAAGCAATTATGAAAGCCGCAGGAACCGCTAGTGAGAACAAGTTAATCAAATAATTAAGGATTATTTCAGGAGTTTGCTGTTTGTAGACTTTTATCATTTTATCTTACCCCATCCTATTATGTAGTAAACTACAAGTTTATTACTGCTTGTAATCGATCCACCGGGAGACATCAATGTAACGTTTAGATAAAGTCCTTGAATAAACATCCAACTAGTTGAGGTGAAAGTGGAGTACAGAAAAAGTACCAAGACTGATTCACACAGAATTTCCTGATATTTAGTTTTTAAAGAAGTAAACAAGAAATGAAGTGTTAAGTACGAAACAACAAGAGCTGAAAGAGTTAATTATTTTTAAAAACAAAAATTTCCGTACCACATCCCGGTAATTGATGGCTAGACCCAAAACCAAAGGCTCTGTAATTATAAGCATTACTAGGAACCGAAGAGCCAGTGATACCATAAGGTGAGCTTGCAGAGCAATACGATCAAAACGGAAAAGCCTGTATGTTATAAGAGGATCAATATTTGTTTACATGGTGAAATCTGGAAACAAGGGAATCATAAATCTTTTCTCTACGGGAAGTGGAACATTCAAATTACATTGTTACAGAGTAATTGAAAGCTGATGTAACATTTACTTGTTTTGTTTAATCTTTTTAGGCTCTCAATTATGCATTTATGTTTTATATTTTTTAAAGGCATGCATACTTAACAAATTCTCAAGCATTATTAGATAACTTACCCGTACTGACGAAATACTGCTAGCAATATTCCTAAACATAAAAAGGATAGAATGGATCCAACAAACAGAAGGTATTGAGACACTGGTGCATATTCGCTATCCTCCTCCTAAGATACAATAATACACTTGAATCCAATATTGCCCTAATTTATTGTAGTTTTATAAGCATGTATTAACGGATAGATTCCTTTAAATTATAAATCGGGAACAACATTAATCATAAAATATCAAAACTTACTTTCTTTTTTAAGAATGTCTCCAGGGAGGTCAAACATTCGCCATAAATTGTTTCGTTTTCTTTTGCCCATGTACCATTTTCTAGACAGATTTTTTGGGCACTCCCTGTGGTTTCGGAAAAACCAGACATTATTTCGAGATTTAGACAGCAAAATTAATCTTTAAACGCAAAAATCGGTTTCTTACCACCAATTTGACTCGCAAAATCTGGATGAAGTTCTTGGAGTATATCTGAACAGAGGCTGGTCGAGACAGTCCCAGACATTGCTGATGGCCAGCAATACACGTTGTCCCATATTGCCCCACAAAAAGATCCTTAAAGCAGAGAACTCTGTTTTACTACTATTGTTAGTTACTTGAAGTAGGAAGTAGGTAATATATAATATAGAAACTTTGTAGATGCAATGCAAACCTGGAGTTAATAAACTGGTTCTACTTCGATACCACATCCTTAAAACACAGCGAACGCCCACTTCTGATTTGATATCCTTTAATCTTAACTTTTGCAGATCAGTGAGCGAGTTAAATATTGCTGTGTAATTTAACGTATCGTTGAGGTCTTCATGTGGAGAATCCATGGTAACTGCTTAATTGACTGCTATTACTTTATCAAAAAAATGTTTGGTTGATACTTAACGACACACAATTTGAAGCGCTTGGAAGATAGTTGCGTGCAAAATATATAATAATAACGCTGGGGTAATCTGACATCAATGGCAAAGAAAAGACTAGTGAAGCAAGCAAATGCTAGTGAAAGCAGAAGAGAAAGCTGAGATATATCTTTGTCGGAGAAAGGACTATTGAAAACTGAATCCTCTACGCTTGTATTGCAGATTGTTTTGCAGCTTGTTTTGAAGCTCCATTTTGCACATAGATAAATACTTACAGATGAAAAAGCCTATTGGTAGTATTTTGAAGCACGTACCAATGAATTTTTTTGCAATGCCACCTTTACAATTCTCTGAATTGCACATGACAAAAAACGTGTTGCCTTATTTAATCCGCATTTTTTGTCAAAAGCAATTCGTCATCTCTCGTAAAACAAAAACTTAACATACAAAGTCAAAAGTCATTTGCTAATTTTATATTTATCCTATAAAACGTGTCAAAAACTAACAAGAAGCCTCAAGAAGGCTTATGTTACGTAGAAATTGGTTATCACACAAACGGGTATTTTATTTTAATAGTTTTATTCATGGTGAAATGCAAAGAAATATAGGACACGTATCATTTTACATTAGATATTTCGAAGTTGAACAAAAAACCAGCACAAATACAGAGATCCCATAAAACATGCAAACAATTAACAAAGGTAATAAAGTTGTACAGCATCTAAAAGGACGTGTGCTTCATAAATGTTAATGAGTTACGAATTGAGACAATTGATTGCATAAGCAGACCGTACTGGGAGAGCAGTTGAGTGAATATTCCATCCACACTACATGTACAATTCATAAATAAAATGTAATTGTTAAACACATGTAGAAATTTTGAGAAAAAAATCCCTCACTAGAAGATTCGACACAATAAGCAGTAAAACGAGACCATATGCATTTGAATGATAACAATGGCTTAGACTCAAAACTTAGACTGGCATATAATTTATGGACTACAAAAAAATTCAGTAAAAATTAAAACTGCCTAGGTTCCCAAAAAAGTGAGTTTTAAATCTGTTGGTTTTTTTCAATATAAGTTTTGATATATTCTTACTATATAATATGCTGGAGTGAAGCTTACTATATTTGAGATCTTCATCAGGATAATATATTGAAGTTGAAGATTCCAATATCACCCTTCAAGGCAATGTAGTGTATCAAAATGATATTATTGTTGTTGTTACATTGCATTATTCAGACATTAAAAAATCGAATAACTTCCATTTCTTGCCTTGGTAGTGTTTTTATTATAGGAAAGTTTTATGGATGTACTTTGCAAATATTTTCAAGGAATAAATGAACTTGAAAAATGAACACTAAAGAAAAGCCGAACAAGCAACTTTGTCGAAAACTTGTAAGCCTTGTAACAATATCATTATGCGGAAGGATACAATTTTTTATCTCAACCAAATGTGAACTTTTGCAAATGAATGAGCAGCATGCAGGCATGGCAATCAGGGTTTAAATCAAGTGCGCATACCCATTAAAAACCGGGTTTTATTGGGTCACCCACTTACTACTTGGGTTGGGTTTCTGGGTAATATCAAATTTAACATGAATTAAAATGGGCCCATAGAAAACCCGCCAAAAATTGCCCCATATATAAGCATGCATAAAACCCAATAAAACCACTAAAACCCGTAAAACCCTGGGTTTTGGGTTTTATTATAAAACCCCAGGGTTTTTGCCATGCCTGGCAGCATGTACCGAACTATGTATAACATACAATAAACCTAGCAAAGGCCCGAAGGGATCACGTGAATAAGAAATGAATCAAACAAATTTCTGCAAAGTTTTCCGTGAAACCAATCAAATCCTTGAAACATGGTAAAAAAAATATTTCTCGCGTGTATGCAATATGTAATTTTGTAACATTTAAGACCAATTTAAACAACTCTACAAATAAAAATATTGTAATTGAAAGAAATAACAAACAAGAACGTTTTTCACTCCCTTGTTTATTGTGTTTTTGTCAAACCTACCGATTTTTTGTTATTGCAAAGATTTTTTTGCAATTTTAGCCTCTTTGCATCCTAAAAATCCATGTAATCCAATAAATGCAGCTTCAAAGCACTTTGAAAAACAAAAGATTCTGCGTAGCATACTTTATTATATAATATTGCACTTCAATCACGTTACTCTAAAACAATTTTTGACACACTCGCATTAATTTTGGTGTTTACGATTTTTCCTTGGCATTGAATCCTCAGGAGAATCTAAATTTTCCTTACATTTTGTCCCTTATGGCAATTTTTTTAAATTCAATGATATTATGATTTTATATTTGTCTTTGAAGGAAAAATAATGAATATCATTGTTTATTCTAATATCCTATAGTTTTTTTTTGAAAACTCACACGGTGGAATTTTCTCAAAATTTGCACACAAGAGTAACTCGATGCGTAGATCACGAATCCGCAAAAAAACCGGCGTGTTTTCTTCAACTTTGCAAAAAAATTGCAAAAAATTTGCGAATATTGCAAAAATTTGGAAATTGTTTTTTTTTGCATTGAACACACAGGAAAACACCAAAAATAATAATTATTGCTCCTGGACAATATATATCGTCACCAAAAACCCCGTGACCAAATTTCGATTCGATATTTCAAACAACGCTAAGTTTCATCCGCACGCCCACATGGCTCATTAGTTTGTAAAATTTATAGTATATATGTGCTAACGAAGTTAGTATTCTATGTTTTCGATGCTATGATGATATGATATCGATATTATGCCAAATTATGCAGTGTCCGTACATCATACTTTACCCACAAACAAACTAAACGCTATGAAATAAGTTGAAAATTTGAAAAATTAAATATAACCAGAGATGTGACACTTAACGTTTGAAATATAAAATATCATTGCCTCCACTTTCTTGCCCTCCTATTCGGGGAGATTCTATCTAACGGGGGCACTACGGGCTTGCAACTTTTTTGGAAAAAACGATTTTCAATTAAACCACAATTTTCTTTACTCTGTTTGACTCAGAATTCAATTCTGAACAACTTTTGCCCCTACCGATTTCTTAACTATTCAATTTCGAAATATCGACTCATGAAATATTTTGGACTTTTTTTTGTCAAATTATTATTTTTTGTCAGTAATTTGTACATTAGATAGCCTAACCTAACCTAAAAAATATCAATCACACTGAAGTATATGGGTTCAAAAGTATTAAAAAATAGTTCCCCTAGGTCGAATCTCCCCCTCCTAATTCTTGTAAAGTTACGACAAAAACTTTAGCTTTTAAGTAAGCGGTGACGAGATAAAAACCCGGAGGGCCCTAGTTTTCATTTATAGTTTTTATTCAAATCTTGGAGATGAAAAATTTCTTTTCTAGTTATCATGCAATCAATCATAGGGATCTATTTACGTAAACCATTTTACAATGAATCCATTAGATCTTGATATGCTACAAGTTTTCTTGCTTTTTGTGAAATAATTCAGATATCGTCTAACATACGTATAAATATGTACTTAGCTTATTTTTCCGCATTCTTAGTAAAATCAAATCTATAATTCGATCATTACAAAAAGATTGAAACGCCAATAGCGTCCTTTTTTAAAGAAAGTTTGACATGCCAAAATGGATGTTCCAGGTAGGCAGTAGGCATAGATGTAAAATATATTTGAATATAAGCCGATGCTCGAATGGCATATTTCTAGCAATCGCTTTTTTCATTTTAAGAGTTTACTCCGAATCGCCATTAATATCTGCTGCAAATCCACAGACGGCAATAATCACTCCAATGGTCTCCAATACAAATATTCCAAGAATGAGTTGAAAAGGCAACGGAACCTAAGTGTTTGATGACATGACTCCTATTGAATTAACAGTGGAGCATATTTCACATACGCCAGCATTGACAAGTGTCATAAACAAAAGTGTTCGGAGAATGAAGTTACATATATTTCAATTTGTACTTGCAAGCTTCTAATATTGACTAATTCCGAAAACAAAAATTAATTTGTATCAAAAGTCGTATTTTGAAAATTCTTTGAAACTCCACTAGAGAATTTAATTTCGAGTTTTTTGTGCCAGTTCAAATTTCGAAGCTTTCTAATGCTTATCAACACTTGCTTACAATATAAAGACAAATTTTGCAATTATTTTTAATGTTGACTTTCAACCTTAATCGCTCCACCGCCAAGATGCCTTTATCGCCAAAATGTTATACACAAACTGTTTCAACGGATTCTAAAACTATTTTTAGTATTTTCATTTCACCACAACACTACATTTAAATTATATGTATATAGTGGTGCCTTTCTTTGCATCATCAAATGAACATGTAATGAGCGTTTATGTAATATTGTGAAACTGGTCCAAGAGTCGCCTAATTACTTATCTACTAGGAACCAGCCAAGGAAATGATTATGCAATAAGTTATTTTTTATTAAATCTGCGTTTCTACTTTATTGTAAAAAATAAAATTCCAAGAATTTTTTTGAGTAGGTCACTTATATAATTTTGAGATGTTCAAGAACTGTAAATTTAATTTAATAAAAATTTCATAGTAAATATTTTAATTATTATATTCATATTCATGTTTATGACATGTAGCCTTTGTGTCAGTCCAAACTCAAGCTATGAGTCTGATCATCTTCCCGGTGACTGTTCAATTCCAGCATAACAATTGCTTGAGGCTGCTCATTATTTTGTGCACAAGCAAAATTTCCGTTCCGTCTAGCTTGCGATCTTTTTATCGATCTTGCGAATGGCTCCCAAAACCTCTTTGTTCGTAAAGCAGTAGACGATTGCAACAAATACACCTTGCATATCAAATGTACAATTGTATTATTTTTAAAAAAGATTGATTATTTTATACTATAATACCAAAAATTATTAACTTTAAGTATCTTAGACCTGAGTTGATCCAAAAAATGTATTCAGAGCCACAAAATACTTGCTGTATTCCCCACCCGGATTACAAAGCAGAAATAGGTTGTTGATCCCTAGCACTGGAAAAGGAATAGCTGTAGCTTTTGCTGCTGCTCTAATAAATTCATGGAAAAAATACATATCCAAATTTCATCACCGCTTAAACCTGGTTGAAATTCAGCTATCAAATATGAAGTTCTCAAGCTCCATTATGTACACATTGTATATTTACTTTAGTTGAGATGAATCCGGTCGTGAGTTGGAATTTCGTACTTTTCTTAGCAGAATACGTAAAATATTTATAAGAAATATGCCATTCAGCTGCATGAAGAAAAAAGTTTAAATTATAACAGAACTACTATCGCAATCTGGAATAAATCATTTATTGTTATTTGATTGTAAGATAGTTCCCTAGTTCAAATATAATTGGTCCTAATAATATCCATCTCTCTTCCATCGCTGAATATCCTTCCCAGCACTTCTTCTGTTTTCTAGATAACATAGTGATAACATATCCAACCGTGAAACCAGCTGGAACGCCTGAAATATAAAGAATAACGGATATAAACAATTTCTAAATAATTAGGCAGAGGATCAAGGACACGTCAGTTATACTTACCCCATCCAATTATATAGTATACTATGAGGTGGCATCTTGAAGTCACGCTCATTCCTGGGGACATTAGTGTTACGTTAAGATAAAGACCTTGAATAAACATCCAGCTTGTAGTGGTGAAAGTGGTGTACAAGAAAAGTACTAAAACCGTTTCGCAAAGAATTTCCTAAACGCGCGTAACAAGTAATGCATGAAATAGTGACAAAGTATATGGAATATCATTTATAATAACTCAAACAGTGCATTTACGCTGCGCTTGTAAGAAAGGACAAAAAATTGCTTAGAACCTACCACGTTTCGATAGTTGTTTGCACGACCGAGAACTAAGGGTTCCGCAATAATGAGCATGATTATAAATCGAAGAACAAGAGCAAACATGAAATGCACTTGCACGGTAACACGATCACAGCGAAGACATCTATTTTAAATATGGGTTATAAGAAAAACAATTAAATTTCCTTCCCTTTGAGGTGATGTATATGAAATGTCATTTGTGAAAATGAGACATTTTCTGAGTAAGCTTGCAATTTACCTATAAGCTTCAATAAGCCACGCAGATGTGCGACAAATTGGTCATAATAACTTTTTAACTTTTTAAGCTAAAAGGTTTTATGCTAAGTTTTACAAGATATCTTTAGATCACTTAAGTTACTGTATGTCTTATTTCACATGCATAAAGATCACATGCGAGCTGCAAAAAAGGTTAATGCCAAGTGGAAAATAATAATGTTGTCGCAAAAGAATATTGAAAGTTAAAAAACAACTTTACCAACTTTGTGATAGCAAAAATGAAACAGTTTTGTTATTTTGAACTTAATTTATTTACAAAAATTCGAGCGTTGACTTTTGTAAACAACATGCTTCGTTAACCAATTTTAGTAATATTTTTTCAATAGTTAATAAGAAATGTAGTTTTACAATAAAGTATCTCGAGCATAAAAAACATTTTGCAAATTTTAAGTTTTTGACATCTAATTAATCCTGGAAACATAAATAATGAGGGAAAGTTTACTGTAGCAGAACTTAATTATGCATGGCCTATTCGAGATTTTTGTTGAAGAAGAAGCACGCTTTGCGAACACTAAAAGCAAAACACATACAAATACATATCAATTTACCTAAAATGCTTTAGCTAGCTTCATGTTCAAACATGCCAGTAGATTAAGTCTACAGAAGTATATCCTGACACAATTATATCTTACCTGAAGTAACTGAAAATTGCAAGTGAGATTCCCAAGCAGAGTAGAGACAGAATCGATCCGAAAAATAGCATGTGATTGACCACAGGAACAACATCTTTGTCCTTTTCCTTTGTAATTAACATCTCTCTGCTTGGTTAATAGTGATTCTTTTTGTGATACCAAAAGGAAATTTCTGCAGCGAGGAAAGTAGCATTTGGTTCTTGTACCTTATAAGAATGTATGAAGTATATGAATATGAATGTATATGAATGTATAGAAGTATGTATCACATACTTATACTTTAATAGAATGCACCAACTTTGAAGGTTTTCATTAATAGGCATGACAAGCAAACATACAACAATATTTGTAAAAATCTGGGTATACTGCCACTGGAAAAAAGATGGCATGACACTTTATTAAAATTTGGTAAGAATTTGTTGAAGAATCATCGGTTTAAGCAT
>JAQIXW010005239.1:0-10642 GCA_034700685.1 Willowsia buskii | reverse complement strand
AAAAAAAGACAACAATGAGCTCAAAGCTTAGAAAAATAATGAGATTGTGATGTGAGCCATGCGAGAATGATGATATAATGTTAAGAAGAAAGACGAGATGGAAAATGAATAAATAATAATAAAAACTGCCAAGGAAAGAAATAAAAATCATTCAGAGGGACAAGAAGTAGGCAATCAAGATTTTGAATAGTGCAGTGCACTGCTTCATCTTCATTTTGAAAGAAAAAAAATCCTTTCTGGCTAAAAAATATATAATGCTTCTGTCTGTCAGCAAACTTGATCTTTCTTAGTTTTACGGTTTATTTAATCCGCTAACGAACTTTAATTAAGTTAGGTATATACAAGTACCTAAATATGCGAGTAACAAAATATAAAGTACATAGACATAATTAATTTAATCCAGTTTGTGCTGTGGCTACTGCTGTGTCAATGCTCCACAGCATTTTAATTCATTATGAAATTGATGCGTGTCTTTTGATTACCCATATGATGTAATGCTGTGAATGTGCGTGAAGCACAAAAAATGAATTATTTGAGACGGGAAAATGATAATTTGAAAAGATATAAGTAGGTATTAAAATGAAGAGTTTTTAGTGGGTTAAGTCATCATTTATTTCGTTATAATACTTTATTTCTTTGTTTTTTATAAACGTGAAAATGACGCTGCTTTCGGAGAATATATAAAAAACGTTAGTTGTTATTCACATTATTATTAATTCATCGTTTCTGTATAAAAATATTAATCAGTTAATATCATTATGTGTAGGCTAACGTAAGTTGTTAAGTATATACAAGAAAATCGGTTAAGTCGTTCTTTCTTAGATTTAAACTAGCACTAAATTTGTTGAGTCATGGTCATGTGCACTAATTACATAAACTGTCTATGGTACTCCTCTCGTCTCTCAAATCATTTTTTGCAATTAAGTATGTTAAACAACACTTGAGTTAATCAGTGTGATTGTTAGCAACTCATTCTTATGATAGGATTGTTAGAAACTCGGAATTCCTTTTAGAATTATACAAAAAACAAGTTAATATTATCAAGTTTAATAACACTTAACATTACAAATAATCTTGTTAAAGCGTGTACTTAATTAAATTAGATCACTAATTAGGTTAATAAATAATACGCAGAACGGAAAATATATCTTATTAATAATTATATATGCAAAATAATCAGTTCCCATAAGAAGTCTCATTTTTCCACGTTTAATTCACGAATAAAAAAACAAATGTTGCAGAGGAATACAATACAAAAAACTTAACAAATAGTGAATTCTATGTACATCTTCATCATAATTATTATTCACGACTTGACATTGATAATCAATACAACTGACAACAAACCTGACATATTTTTGATATTTTAATGATGACAGCTCAACAATTGAATATACATTCTCACAAATATACATCTTCTCATTGCCGGTTTAAGTACTAAATCAATAAATCAATCTTATTCTATGCAACGGTAAGTTTGTGAATTTGGTTAGTGAACAGGGTTATAGGTAATATCTGTCTCAAGTGACAGAGAGAACTTCCTAGCAGCTCTATCCATATAATCGTGATTAGTAAGTACAGGTGTAGTAAGTAGGTAAAAAACGCTTAATATAATTAAGTTTTATTAAGTAGCAGTGGTTAAAAGACTAGTTAGCAATTTGGTAAGTTTTGTTAGGGAATCCTCCTTTTTCCCCTCCATCATCAACTTTTACTCCTTCAATCCTCCATTTCCTCCTCCTCGTCATCATATCATATCATCTCTACACTTTGCACTTATAGAAAATATCTTGAGCTTCAAATAACATATAACCTTTAATGGCAAATTTTTAACACGCTGTACGTGGCTTAATCTTTCTCACGAACAATAAATTAGCATAATAATATTTTTTTCTGTTCTGCATTCAAAACATATCCTTCACTTAATATTGGTTTGACCATAGAGCTCTTTTTTCTTCATGATTACCATACTATAAGACAAGTTATACTTTTGCCTTTGTATTAAAATGTGCTCGTTTAAAACTCAGCAGTAGTACAATACATAATTCTACCAATTTCATGCACAGGTAAGAATTTTGATGATGGATCCTTCACCTAAACCCATATTTTTTACACATACCTACATACTCGTTTCTATACGCTCTTGTGGTGAATAGGCAATAATAATGGTAATGAGCTATTCTATCCCTTCCTCTTTCCTTCCTTGCGATTGATGTAGCTTTTTTGTGTATTTGTAATTTGAAAAGAGTATTCAGTACGAAAAAAATGATGACGACAGGATGAGAGGGCTCTCTTGACTAAAAATATTAGTGGCTCTAACCAACACAACGACTACTAATTTGCAAGTGTACTTTGACCATCCACCCCTCACCTCCGGTACACCACCATTGACATGCGCGATTCATATTCTAATTACTGGTGATAATAATAAAGTTAATTTAGTAGTTTTAGTGAACGTGTTTAGTAGAGTGGTTTGTAAGTAATAATAATAAATTTGCAAAATATTAATGGCCTTGTTGGCATATTACTAGTGGATATTTTTTATGACGAGGATGTGATATGAGTTGAGGAGGATGCGTTGATGATGATGATATTTCAATGCATTTTTTTCATTTCCTTTTTATTTTCTTTCTCTTCCTCCTTGTTTTACGATCTGACTAAAACCAGGGTCGTGGCAAGTATACTGCTGGTAATCAAGCTGAGGAAGAGAAGAACAGCATAAGATGGGGTGATATTCGATGACGAAAGGGCTTTGTTGGCTGCAGTCGCCACAAAGTCAGCTTGGTTTGCACCTTGCTCACGAGCTTTGCGAAGTAATGAAAACATTGCATTATTATTGTTGTGCTGTTGATGATGATGGTGATCATGATGAGAATGGGAAGATGAGCTACCCCCAAGAATGTAAGGATTCATTTCGTTGTCATCGTCCAAGTCGGATTTTGCCATGCGGATCAGTGTTGTCATCTGCACTTCGTAGAGACGATCCTGCTCTTGGGATTGTAAATCACGCCTTCTCCTTCCGTACCCTCGTTGCCCGTTACTGCAGTCAGTCTGGATGAGAAAGTGGAGGAAAAGGAAAAAGAATAAAAAATATGTTTTTCATTAAAATTTTTATTTCACAAGAGGAATTTATAATGAATGATAGAACACACATAATAATTCATGTTGGGTTTATCATTTTCATTGAAAAAAGTTACTCATGATTTTTTTTGTCAAACATTTTTATTATGTTTGCTTACCGGTTCACAAGACTCCAAACAAACATTTACAGTTCCTCTAAACAAAACGTAATTTGAGTCGGGGAACTTGAAAGCCTTAAACTGGGCCGTCAGAAGATCACTGTCCGTCGTTTTAAAGTTTTCAAAGAGATAGGGATCTACGGAACACCTGAAAAGTAGGATGCACAGAAGAAAAAGAAATGTTCATTCAAATAGCTCATATCGCATCATCTCTTCTAATGCGCTTCTTCTGTCAACCAGAACGCGTCGCGCACTCGGCAATGCAAACAGAGGAGACCTTAATTAGCTAAAAAACGGAAGTTTGTTGTCACTTGAAAAAAACGTCAGCTTCCTTATCTCTTTATATAAAAAATACATTCTCTCTACGCATTGTTCAACCTGATTCAATTCAATAAAAGGTTGTCATTCTACGAACAAAACAGAACAGCTCATTACCATCATTCCTCAGTCATGCATCTCATATTTAACATTTTTACAATGACAGTCTACTTTCTTCTTCCGCAAATCTCCCCTTTACTTTTTTTATAGCCAAAAAGAACCTAGCTTTTTTATATAGTTTTTTATTGTCACAAAAAATAATACACATTTTTTATTACTATTTGCTTTTATTAGTCGTGCTCGCTTACCCATTGAGCATAATGATCTCATCCTGTGCTGCATTGTCAGTCACATCCATTTGCGACATGAGAATCCCATAAATTTCCCTGCTGGCTTGGTCATCAATCGCGACCTCCATTGTGAGTGGGGTGCCAGGTTGAACGAGAAGCTCATGACCTATGACCCGTCCATCCTGCCTTACGCGCATTGTCAACATTGGGTCAGGTGCTCTACCTTCTTTAATCCCATCCACACGAAGTACACTAATTTTGATAAAACACAAATCCAAGAAAAAAAACCACAAAAATTAGTTTTTTCTTTAATCAGACCATCAACATAAAAATGCATATAATTTAATGCTACAACAGTCACAATAATTTTTGCTCACAAATTCACATCTCAATTTTAAATATCATGACCGAATTGCATCACAATAAGAACAGCAATTTATAAGATTTAGAGACAAACCCAAAAACTACATTTTTACAACAATAATATTTGGGATTTAGGACGAGACGAATTGCCATACATGAAATTACGCTGTTGACTGTGATCATCATCATAACAATAATAATAATGATAATGTACAATACGTGATGTGTAAGCAAACAATGAACGTAAACGAAACCGAGAAAATCAAATGTATTCTTTGTAAAAACCCTAAATGTATAAAAATCATGAGTCTAATAATGTCATTAACTTTTTGATCATCATCATCATATTATCATGATTGTTTTGTCAATTTTACTTCTTTCTCTAGGCCAGTAGTGGTAATCCGAAAAAAAATTCTTTCTCCTCTCGTCCATAACTGCAGCTATATCCTGTGTTGTGTGACTGAGCACGATATCATTTTATTTTTACACAGTTTAACTCGCCCCAACCGTGAGGTTGATCGTTCATCGTTTTGAGTTTCTTTTAGATTATGTGAGATTTTTACCCACGCACACTACCACCAACACCGAACTAGACCAACAACAGTGTTTTTTCGCGTAGAAGAAAATTTGAAAAATTGTGTGTGTGTGCATTTGTTGAACTGCACCAGTGTCATCATATTGTAACGCAGCCGAGGTAATAAATAAATGTGAATGGATGAAAATTGGACGATAAAAAATATTACCTACATGTTATGATTATTATTATAGCTGGTGGTGGTGGCGCACTCGGCTATCATGAGTATCATATACAGTAAAACATAATTTTCTTAAAGGAATAATTTTTCCCAGTATCTTTTAGTCTTCATCCGTCGCTATTTCACGTCTCAGTCATTCAGCCCGTCATGTGAATTTAACTGACTGACTGACTAAACCATATACGCAGAAAATTATTGAAGGGAAAAATAGACATGATAGACATGCAACAATGCATGCAATTCATTTTTAAGAATTGTCTGTTCATAGTCATATATCACTTTAAAGCTTTTATCCATATAGAGAGCCAAGCCTTGTCATTAGAGGAGCATTTTTTCGAAGAGACGCACATGCACTGTAGATTATTCTGATATTCATTATTTTACATTGCACACTACTGCACTCGTCTCTATTAAACTCTCATAATAAATATTATTTTAACATCATCAATTTATAGATGTGCAAGCATACAAGACACCCAACAGACAAGACATATTAATGTTTGCAGTAGATGAGCCTCCGGTCATATCATGACAAAATGTGAAGGCTAATAGGTATCTAGTTTTTTTCCCACTACAGGCTGACAAAGACGATGATGATAAGGAGGAGGAAGAAAGCAGCCAAGTGAAATATGAAAAATGCGTATAAACTTTAATAGAAAAGCCTAATCTCTCCTAAACGTATACCTGCCTGTCTGCATAGAAGAATATGCAGTAACACAATTCAACCTTCCTCCTATCTCTCTTGTCTCCGACACTCCTAATCTCATATGACACCGTAAACTTTAAACGCAAAATGAAAGACTTATGTTGTTGCAAAAGTATGCAAAAGAAATATTTAAAAAGATATTTCCGTCATATCAGCTTTTTGCGTATAGTTTCTCTCTGCAATCCTGTATTAGCTAGAGCGATGTAATCTTGCAAAAATACTTTTCAAATATATGTTGCTTTACTACTACTGAATCAAGTCACACGTAAACAGTAGATTATAGAGCATTTATATATCCACAAACGCAAAAGGTAAGTAATGTCCGTCTTTTTCTCTGTAAGCATCCATCCATCATACACTTCCCCCAAGTTTGATACACAGACCAGATGGAAGAAATTACAGAAAATAAAATAATCATAATAAAATGCTTGCCCCTCGACTCTTTCTTTTTGCCAAGTGACTGTGTTAATGGATGTTATACAACAACAATAAACTATCATCCTGAGAGATGGTGATCTTTATTATTTGATAATAATTGTATATGCACACCATATATAAGCCAAGCCAGTAACCAGACCAAACCACCAACTTTAAAACGACTAACGGGTCTGAGGTTGTAACTTAACCTTGGTAGTTTGTTGGCGGTGCTCTGCTCTCCGCTCTAGAGCGTTCCTCCTCCTCCACCGAGAAAAGCTGACAGATAATGTAATTCCTTTTTTAGCTTTATAAAAATATATGCAAGCTCTACATGATGATGACGATGATCTTGATGTGATTTTTATATTATGCGTTCCACTCACAAAAAAAGTAGGTGGTTACAGCGACAGTGCGGTGGTTAGTGTCAGGGAGTCAGAGAAGTAGGTACTGTTTTTTATTATTTTTTTATTTATGCTGATCCCATGTAAATTGTACCATGTGAGAAGAAGATTATACGGTGGGGAATGAATGTGCATAATAAGAAGAGAAAAATTGCAAATCTTGCATTTTAAACAGCAAGGTTCAGTCTAGAGAGCTTAATTGTATTTATTTTTGTATGACTCAGAGTCATAGTCAGAGTTTTGTATGTTTTGATGAAACTGCAACTTTTGTTGTTTTTGCTAAAACCCATTTTTCTCACAGAAAAACCAAAATATGTGCCAGAAAAGAAAAATACATGAAGTCAGAGCATTGAAAGTAGCTCACAATGTTTTTTTAATGGTTGGGTTGACAGATAGGATGAAAAAAAGTTTGGGGTGGGATGGAATTATTGTGATAAAAACGGAATGATATGGATATTTTATGGATGGATTATAAGACTGCAAAAATTAAGACCCGAATAATGAAGAAAGATGTTTGTATGCCTATCACCATTCGTTAGATTAAAATAGGTCGTTTCATTCCTCAAGAGTTCTCCCAAGCACATTTTTTTGACATGGTTAATGAGATCATACTGTGCATGGCTAACTATACATTTTTGCAGGTTGATTACGGATATGGATATTTGTACTCATCTTCATCTCTCTTGCTATAAAGTTCCTCAACCAAAAAGTCATCAAATTAAAAACGGTGATGAGGAGGTTTTCTCTTTGGTCTTATACAAGCAATATAGCAAAACCGATGAATGTGACAACCGTGTAAATGACAATGGATACTGGCACAGCGTGATATGGTTAATGGCTCTCTCTCTCTCGGCTTTTCTGTGGTTAATGAGATAATTGAACATGTCCTCTTTCAATATGACACTTGAGCTGCCACACTACACGAAAAAAGAGTGGGTACCCATCATATTACATTTCTGAGTAATGAGAAAAATAACTACCAGTAGTGCTACTTAACGCTTGTGAGAGTTGACCAGACCAGCATATATATATTTTTATTATTAAAGTGTGGAAAAAGTTGAAGAACTTTTTTCCATTCCTTGATAACCCCCGAGGGGGACATAATAAAAGGTAATAAAGTGCAAGCACAGTTAAAAGTCACAGCCAATTTTCATAACGATGAAATGATTGTGTGGTGTGATAAGATTAATAGGCGTAGTTGTACAAACACAAGCATTTAAAAATCGTAATGATCATTTAATGAAGATAAATGATGAGAGGGTATTACAGGAAAAGGTGATGGTATTTTATAGTTCAATGCACAAATGTGCGATACTTCTAGGTTTGGTGATAGCTGTTGCAGTAAACAAATGATGGACTTGATTGCACATTAAATCTCAATTCAAAAACAGTTTTAGCTTTCCAGTTCATTAATTTCAGTGTCAAACTTTTCCTGCTGTAAAAATAAACATAGGCAATAATACCGACAGTGATTTTCACAGAGTACAGTTACATGTCTTTGGAAGTTCACGGCAGATTATCTAAATCGAAATGAAAAACAATGGGTATAATCACGCGCTCAAATGCGCATGCACAATAATTGGCTAGTTTTATATTTTATTTATGTATTTTTAAACTATAAAAAATAACTTCAATAGTTTCGCTTCCTTGTTTGGCACATCAGAGAATTAAAAGAGTAACTGTAATAGAAGGCGAAAGAGATTGTCGGGGCAATAATTTTAGCTTTTTGAGGACTGGCGACCAAAGCACGGTTGACTTTGAAGATTCTTTGACATGACAGTTTGCGCTCCTTGTCTTCTAACTTTACTCCTGTCAATAACTCTTTGAATGAGTTTTTAACCAAATTTGAGAAAGGCGTGACATTCAAAGGTAGCATCTGATTATATACAGTTGTCTTCTACATAAATTAATGCTAAAGTTTCAGCTTATCATCTATCATCTCTCTACTTATTTTTCTAACATAACCGATTATTTTCGTGCTAGAAACGTGATCCGTAATCCGTTTCAGTCAACGTAAAATCGATTCGACTATGTCGGTAAGTTTATACGCGTTTTATGCAAGTTTCAAAATTGCAACACTCGACAACTTTTGGAATTTCATTCATACAAAAGAAACACTCGAAAAATAAGACAAGCATAGTGTCAGTGTCATCCAACCGACTGTAACGTGATATTATGCTACGCACACACATATCACTTTATGAAGTACTCAATTTCTATGCAAATTTATATGCCATGCAATTCGCGTATGTATGCCATCCCAAAATATTATACTGGCAAAAATAAAAACGTCATCAGCATAGCGTCAACATAATCAGTGTTTCAAAATCTCAAAAAAATTGATTTTCAAAGTGTGAAGCAAATAGTGTGAAGAATTTTTTCTTTTGAATTTTTTGATTTTTATTGTTGTCTTACTCAGCCTCCTGGAACCCAGCAGGTAGCACATCCCGTCTAATCCTGTTATTATGGTTGAACGCGGTTAGATTGGCAAATTGGCATTTGATCAATACGGTTTGCGTGTTGTAAACATAGTTTTCATTGTCCGTGACACCTTCATCATCAAAGGAGGAAGATGACGAAGTATTCTTGCTGTTGTTGACAGACTCCACCTCTGATTTCTCAAGCACGACAACATCCAACCGATTATAGTATGTTCGAGTACCCTAACAAACAATCAAAAAGAAAAAATTGAAAACCAAAAATTAGCATTAAAATCCAAGTCATACAAACAGTCATCATCAGATTTCATTGTGAGAAGAAAGGTAAGAAATGTGATAATATTTCTATGTGCAATAAAATTTCAGGCCAGTTGGATGAATGATGATAATAATACATACAGCAATGCAGGTTACATTTACATGCCATAAAAGCCAAACAAACAGAGAAAACCAGAAGAACACATTTTTACACATATTCCTCTTTTTTTCAAGAGAAAAAACACAGAAACAGACTTTTCATGTGAAATCAGTGAACAGTAAAGTGAAATTATACCGCAAAATGGATACGCATGAAAGCTATTAAAGGCTGTTACTTACCAGTACCAGGCTTGCGATATGTACTAAACTATAAAAAAAAATCATGCCTACATGTTTGTTCATTATTATTCCTGCTTTGCTTGCTTTATAGTTGCATTTTTTATTGCACATCACATAGCTCACTGGTACACACACTGATATTAGTGGTTTGCCTGTGAAATTCTTGTGACTTCAGAGAGAAACATCGTAATTCCACAGTACACATATCAGAAAAGTAACCATCAAACAACCGGAAGTATTTATCATGTTTCTTCTGTTTTAGCATTGGGCATCATGAGAGAAAATGTGTGTGTGTATAATATGTAGGTATGCAGTATACCAAATTGCAGCAACACTTTAGTACGCAGTTTCAAATAATGCTGTATAGAAGAGGATAAACTTTTAAATTGGTGCATTTCAAAATCAACAATAATAAAAAAAATACAGAGCTGAAATGTGCAATGGAATGGTATACTTAAACACAATGTAATTGCATGTAATATGGAGGGACACACACAAGTTGCATTGTTATTATGGATGATTGCTGATTCTCTATTAAATCAACTATTATGCAGTCTGATTAACTGCCCAAGCATTGCATTTATTGTTCTGTATGTAGTTGGATGAGAGTGGAAAAGGGTAATTCTAATCTGTCGATTGTAAAAACAGACTAATAATAGGAATCTATAAATTTATACTGTTGTAGATCCGCGTTTGTAGAGTACATTTGTTATGTAGCTTGTCATATACATGTGTAGTCTAAAAGCATTTATTGGTTGATGGATGATTAATCCATCCTATCATTAGAGGGAAATAAAAAAAAAGAACCGGAGAAGGAGAAAAGAAGAAATGAAAAACGGAAAAAAAGGTAGTGCATATAATTTGTTCACAACTTACGGTAATTTTGTTGATGATGAGATTGGTGCCACACCGGTAAAACGTCAAGTCACTGAGTGACAACCTAAATTGCTTGTGGTGACCTTTACTGGGACCTCTGTTGGTCGCTGTGCATGATGGGTCTATAGACATAAAAACAAAAATTAAATATAAAGTTAGAGTAGCACTAATTATGTCATCATTTATCATTTCATGATATAAATTCATCCGTCCCCACAATTTACAATTAACAGAATTGTATGATT